>CAMOHE010029941.1:0-22677 GCA_946598075.1 Artocarpus hirsutus | reverse complement strand
TTGTTAATTTAATTTTCAATGAAGCAATTTGATTTTTGAAAACAGTGTGTGGTTGCACACAGCTTTATGCAACAACTTTTCTCTCTTTTCTTCTATTTATTTTACTTTTCCTCTCCCTCTCTTCATTTCTCTCGTCTCACTCTCTCTCCTCTCTCTCTCGTCTCACTCTTGGTTTACTCTCTCTCTCTCGTTTTCTCTCTCTAAATTTTGAGACAAAATTCATTTTCAAGCTTTGGGTTAGGAGATTGAAGGCTCGGGAACAAGATTCAACAACAAAAACATCGTTTTCAAGCTTCGATTCGAGGTTAGTTTTTAAAATTCAAAAGTTTTTCTATTTTTTAAATTTTCTTGGATTTTAAAATTTAAGAGTTTCTAAGTCTAGAAAAGCTTTGATCTGAGTTAGATGGACTTAGATTAGCTAGAATATAAACTTCATTTCATAAAAAATGAATTAGAATCAAGATTTTTCATTTTTCCTCTATTTTCTCTAGTTTTGGATTTTTGAGAAATCTTGTTTAAAACTTATTTTAATCCATTAAAAAGTGTTCTATTATGATTTCCTATAGTTTATGATGATTATCCATGCCTGAGAATTGAGAAAACAGATGAGATTTGAGAATTTAAAATTCAGAATGCCGAGACCCGTGCGTAAAAATTTCTAGAATTTCCCAGATCGGCAGGCCGAACTTCGTGTTCGGCAGGCCAGATTCAAAAGATCGGCAGGCCGGATTCAGCCGACCGGCAGGCCGAACCTGGAGATGTTCGGCTGACCGGACTTGGACTTCCGGCAGGCCGAACTGTGCAGTTCGGCAGGCCGACCGAGCAAGGGGAAAATTTTGTGATTTTCACACGTTTTAACTGTTTTGAACCCTGATTTAAATTTCAACTTTGTATAATGATTTTATAAACCTAAATGGCACACTAGGACACCATGAGATGATTTAGTATCATAGGATACCTCGGGTTAGATGCTAACGAGCTAAGTTAATATGCATTTAGGATTTGTGCGTGGATCTGCGGAGCTAACATATAGCGGACCAGGATTACGGTATGAGACACCGGTACGAGTATTGAGGTAGGACTTCTACCCCTTCTTTGGTAACCATTTTTAAATACTTTGGCCTCAAATGGATTTTTACAAAAATGTTTTCAAATGACTTATTGATAAAGGATTTTCATTATCTATTTTCTGAAACAGTGGATTGAGACGGATTTTATAATAAACTTCATAATGAATATACATGATTATATCTAGTAAAGAAGAGATTTTATGAATCAGAGAGATATATATGTATATATATATTTTAGGGTATAATGCCATCTCAGAGATCAGGTTGTGTAGTGAACAACCTTGGGGGTAGGTCCCGAAACCCAGCTGGGCCACTACGGTGGTGAGTCATGTATGGTTTGCCCAGAAAAAGAAAAACGGTATTCTTTCTGGTTGATTTATTTGAATTATTTTTAGAAGTTTATATTTTATTGAATTTCTCATTTAATTATCTATTTATTGATGGTTCCAGTTCGTTTCTACATGTTTATCTGATTTTAAGAAATTTCTTTTAAAGTTAAATAATTTTCAAATATAGTCCTACTGAGCCTTTCGCTCACATTTCTATTTATTTTAAAATCTTAACCCTATGTGGATATCAGCATAGGATTGGAGAAGAGTCCGCTGACCGGACTTACGAACCGTAGAAGAATTTGATAGGTTAAATTACAATTCAAGGCATGTAAGATTTTTAACTTTCTTTATTTTCGGACTGTGGTTGTATCATAATATTGTCAGTATCATATGTGTGTGCACAATATGTGGGCCAGTGGGACCCATACGCGTTCCACCCCTTATTTAATTATTTTAATATTATTTTATTTTTTTTAATTATTATAATGATTTATTTTATTTCCTTAATTATCCTGTTCAAACGATTTAAAATTTCTTCAAATTCACTTATAAATTTCATTTTTAAACTCAATTTTTAACTAAATCTTTATTTAATTAACTTAATTAAACCGCCACGTCACCTCCCGTACTTCGGGGTGTGACATTAAGTGCTCAGCCACAATAATGATGCTCGTAAATGACATATGAAGGCATTAACTTGTCTACTATGTGTTAAAAATCATAACGCCTTGTTTTCTTTTCTTTGGATATGTGTAGGTGGTTGCTTGCTTTCTTTGTGGATATAGAGCATATGGGAAAAAGAAGGAACCCAGAAGAGAAAACATTGAATCAAAACCACAGGACAGCGAAGCTTCACACCATCTTTAAATATCCTGGTAGGAAACTCAACAAATTGACTGGGGGCAGTGGGTGAATAAGATGTTCCAAATCTTTGGCCATCCTGTTCTAGTCAGTAAACTTAGAGAGAAACAAAATAGTTGTAAGAAAGTATATGACATGTATACCATCCTTAGAAATAACATTGATCTTGGTTGGGATAGACGCAAAAGAATATCGGGACTGTGAGGTATTTCTTCCCGCAACTGGATTTGAACTTGAGACTAGATAGAATACATGGAGGACTATGACTTCATTTTGCGGTATCATCTAGGCAAGGTTAATTTTTTAGTGGACGCACACGCGCTCACTTGTTTGGCCTTAGAAGATTAGAAATGGGACGCAACAATCAGTGATTATAGCCTCCAGTATTACAAAGATTATGATCGGGTTATGGTTTATAAGATGGCATCTGCTCTAACTCTCGTGCAATATGTGAAGCAAAATTAGTGGCAAAATCAATTTTTTTAGAGGCTCTGGGTTTAAATTTAGAATGGAGAACAGTTCAACAACTGGAACATTCAAGCTAATGGAATTTTGTATTTTAGGGGTCGCCTTATGATACCAAAGGTTGAAGAAATCAGAAAGTCGTTCTTGAGGAAGCACATAAGTCTTGTTTTGCCATTCACCTAGGTAGTATGAAGATGTACCATAATCTCAAGAGAGTAATGGTAGAGATGTAGAAAAAGGATATTCACAACTATGTTGCCAAGTGTGTGACGTGTCTTTGAGTGAAAGCCAAGCATCAAAGACCCGTCGAAGAACTTTAGCCACTTCTCCTTCTAGGGTGGAAATAGGAATGCATCATAATGGATTTTCTTATAGGGATACAAGAAAACATAATTAATACCTAGAAGTATGTTTATATTTTAAATTAGATTAGTATCTAATTTTAGGGTGATATTTAAGGTTCTAGAAAGTTGTAAAGCGTATGTTGGATTAGAACCAAGTTTGGAGCATATGGTTTGGAGTACATATACCGAGATAGGGTTTTTCTACCCCTTTCTTTGTAAGCCACGTTTCTAAATGTCTTGGCCTTATGAATTTATTCTTAAATTGTTTTTAAGAATTGTATTTCATTTGTTACGTTATATTTGAAAAACTGTTTTCAAAATTGTGTATCAAAATATTTATTTAAAATTTTATTATAAACCTTTACAAAATTTCTTTAAAAGCTTAACTTGATAAATTATGTTTTAAAATATTAATTTCAATTTACAATCTTAATTAAAACGCCATATAACCTGCCCCAGCTTTGGAGCATGACACTAAGCCCCATCTTCCCACATAGTTCACTATTTTACTTTGCAAGACTAAAATTTATAATATTCATTATCCATCTTAGAGGGGTATTAGAATAGTTGGGCTTATCTCTGTAAATAAATAAAAGTAATTATGGCGCAAGTTTTAATTTCTAGTTTCTAGTTTCTTCATGTTGGGCAAAAATATTAAAATAAAAAAAAGCAAAAAAAAATCTCACACACAATATAATTTAACCTACGCTACAATTTAGAAGCATAAGAGTTTATTATATTTAAGTTCAACCCATTTAAGATTATAAGAATAACCTTTAAATTATAAACCCTTAGAACAAGGAAAAACCATTTGATTCTAATTATGTAAGGTAAAATTTACTTGTGTTATCTTGGGGAATTGGGATTGGTTTGAGATTGCAGCTGAGCTTGGTAAGTATCGCGAATTGCCTATATGCCCTCTTGAGAGATCAAGCTACTTGTGGTTCAAAATTAATGATTCTATAAATTTGGGTTTAATTTGTATTTAGGAAATTTCTCGATGTATAATCCTACGAAGGATTTTAAGATTTGAATTTTTTGTAATTCTTGAGTATTTGGAGATTTGATTTGGATTTACGACTACACCTAATTTTCTATTAGATTGCCTATCAAGTTATGTAATCAAGTCTAATGTAGTTGAAGAATTTGAATTTGAATTTGAACTTGGATAATTCTTTGGTGTATGAACTTATGAAGAACCTAAAGGACATTTTCAAGTTTCAATTTGAGATTTGTGATTTGGATTTGAGATTGTAACTGCGCCTAGTTTTTTATAACTAGGTTACTTGCATATTCGTACAGAATCAAGCCGTTGTAGTTCTTATCTTGGAATTTGTATTTATTTGGCATCTTTGTTTGCTCCTTTAAATGAGAGCAAGACTTGTTGCCTTATATGCCTCCTTATATTTAAAAGGCTTAAAATCTTTTTCTTCATTTGCTTTCAGCAAACTTTGGTGGCTAACCTTCTCGGTGATCCTTGTAGTAACCCAGCAATTTTTTAGTGTTGTTTACTGCCATACATGGGCCTTTTCCAGTGGCAAGGGACTTATTAAAAAGGGCTTCTTGGACAATTCTACGCCTTGGTGACTAGCTGACTTTGTCTAGTTTGGTTGTCCTGATTAAATGTAACATTGGTAGCCTTTTCTTAGGCCCATGAGCAGTGCTGGGCGTGTTGGATGCTGTAGGGGGCTGATGGGCTTTCTGATGTGTATTTTCTCAAGTGCACAATCATATCAAGTAATATAGTTAAATTAAAGTATCGTGTATCGTTCCAGATTAATTTAACAATTGTTAAAATTATAATATTTGCAATTTTACTTATACAAACTATATTAAGAGTAAATAATAAAAAAAACTAAAACTAATAAAAACAGAAGAAAACGAAATGAAAGCTAAATTATTGGAAAATTTAGTAATATATGAACACCACTAATATATATTTAATTTGAATCCAATTATTAACTGACATTGCTAATTAATTATTCATACCCTAGAAGGAGAAGCCCTAAATATCTCTTTTATGGAAATCTACTAACATTCATGTGAATCCAGTCACCTTAAAGACTCATTATGATCTATAGTTTTCTCAATTTTTCACAAAAGCGATACTACTATCACTTGACGTCACATGCACCTTACTGTTAATCTTATTAGAATCTTTTCCTAATTTTCTCTTTCTTGAGTTCCAATCTACGACTTTAAAACAATTTAAATATTGATTAGATATTTAAACATATTAAGAATAGTAAAATTAACCACGGACGAATTAAAGGTCTTAGTGAAAATTAATTCTTTGAAAAAAATAAATTGGACATCAAAAATTCATTATCTTAGCTATACTTGTAGCCTTAGCAAGAAAAATTAATTCATAATTAAAAATATAATCATCATAAACATATAATCCACATTCACTTCCGAAACTAATATCAAAGAGAATAAGAAAAGAAGAAAATGAAGAAATCTTTATCACGGTTGCACTTGAGTCTCCTACATCTCTCCTTTCGAATTGTGCCAAAAGCTCTCTCAAAAAGTCCTCCAAAAGTCTCTTAATTGATCCTTAAAGGGTCCTATTTATAAGCTGTGAGCAAAGTGGATAATTTCTTAAAAATTTAGAATTAAAAGTTTTCCAAAAATTGTGTTTGCTCGCAATGGCACTAAACTCTTGGGTAAATGCATTGGGATTGCACTCTTACCAGCTCTTTTTCTTAAAATCTCTTCAAATATATATATATATATATATATATATATATATATATATGTATATGTATGTATATAAAAGGCGATTGCTTTGCTTCCAACAAACGAAGTTGTCTATAGTTTTTTATGACGTGTTTGACAGAATGGTGTAAACCGTTAGTTGTAACCATTTTTATGGTTAGGATGAACTTTGATGGCTACAATCATAATTGTGTTGTAACTGGTGTTTGCCAATCTTATAAAATTTGTGGTGTGAATCATTTGTGATTGAAACTTTTTTAGAATTTTTTCTATTTATTATATATCAAATAACAAATAATTAATATTTTAATTATAAATATGTAGGATGATTTCTCATTATGATGTTGTCAATTAATTTTTATCATTTTTTCTGCGTAGCAATTGATACACGTTATACCATATTTTTCTTAAAAAAATAATAAAATCCAGATAAAATTAGACCAAAATATTTAGCTTTAGGAATATTTGTAAATGAAAATCTATTATTGAATTATCTATAAGGGCTGAACCAAAGTTCATTACTTGATTGATCATTCCTACCTTGACAATACATAATTAGCATGTTGTCTTCAGGCTTAATGTCTCATTCGTTGCCTTTGGCTATCTTCCGACATTCACTGGGCCAAAGCATCCCTATATTCTTGCATCATCTCTTCACCTTGGCGTTCATCTGTAGATGCATGGTCACTTGGCATTTCGTCGATATCATCATGACCATCATCGTCGAACTCAGTGTTCCTTCGTATAATACCGACAATGGAACAGCATCATTGTCGAAATGGTACCAAAGGCTATCATCTTCCCCACTAAACGAGTCCTTAGTGTCCTCCTTTTCGTGGCACAGTCGAAATGGTGCCAAAGTTTATCATCTTCCCCACTAAATGAGTCCTTGGTGTCCTCCTTTTCATTGCATATGCCAATGAAATTACGAATCACTACACAAGCAATTGAAATCAGCACTTGCTTTTTAATTGTGTAGCTGCTCATTTGCTTTAAAATTTTGAAACGCGCCTTCCACACACCAAATGTTCTTTTGATGCGATTCCTTAGCAATGAATGTTTGCAGTTAAAGTACTCCTTTGGTGAATTAAAACCAGTGACGCATTTCATATATTCTTGCAAATGACAACTGGTTCATCGGTACGATGTAAGCATATAGCTTCTTGTTGCATATCTAGAATCTACTAAATAGTACTTCCCTACAAACATCACAGCAAAAGTGTTCTTAAAATTTATCATGTATGCATGAAATCACAATATTGTTTACGACATGACGCACAACAATACCTTGTGGAGGAATTGGAAATGCATGATGTTGTATCACATCTTGCAACACACGTGAATCGTGTGCGGATTCCTCCCATCTAGACAGCATGTAGGTAAACTGCATATCGAATGAGCACGCTGCTAACACGTTAAACTAAACGGCCCCTTTTGATTCTGATATTTCCCTTGCTTAGATGATGGTGGTACACATGGAACATGTATCCTATCAATTGCACCTACACATGACTAAATAAAACGAGGATTAGTACCAGTAGTGTACTTTGTAAAACCACTGATACTTGCCAAAATTTATACACACTTACATCGAAAGAATTTGAATACTTTTCTAGATTGTCTCAAATAAGCTTTGGTGTTTTGTTGTAGTTTAGGGGTATAACAAATCAATATCGTAATGAACATATTGTTGATAAAACCTCCAAAAAGTAGCGAGATATTGTCTCCCGCGAGTGTTGCCAATGATCTTGTGCTTCTCGGTTCGATATGGCATGGCACACAATATGCAAAAATATCATGAGTTCCTCCAGCATGTTTAACTCGTCAAAAGAACGCAAGGTTGTGTTCTTCTAATAGTTTACTTAAGGCTAAAAATTGGTTATGTGTCATTCTCACTTTGCTATACAACGATCTTTCATGACTATTAAGTAATTCCAACATCTTCATTTTTCCTGTTAATATGGATGTGTGTGTAAGACGTCTTTGTGGTCTATAAGCCCGCCATCGTTGCTCAAGATAAGCAACAACAAACCCAAGCAAATCTTCATCATCTATGCCATTAGTGCCTTCGCCATTATTTCAGCCTGTAGATATACAACATCTATTGTCCATCATTAACAACTATCTTTGTAAAAAAGTAAATAACACCATTTAACAATACAACTAGAAACCCAACACAATGTGCTAAACAGTACGACAACAAATGTTTAATGTTAATAGTAGAAGAAATTACAAATAGCAAAACTCACTTAAAATACTTGTTACAACTACAGTCATCAAATCACAATGAAGCAAGAAAAAAACAACAATGTCTCATAATATGATATGGAGGAAAAAAAATAAACTTAGTTGATTAGAAGACAGAAAAAACTACTTCGAAATATACTCTTTGATTAACAGTCGACAATCGGCATCATCATTGTTCTCTAAGATCATCGTCTACAATCCAATGTCGTCTTTAATACCATTTGCAGCCTCAGTTTCTCACGGACCGTGTATCCCATCTTTGTAAGAATGTGTGTGCATTTGGCGAACTAAGCATTAGGCTTCATTTTGGAATCCATGATTGCTTGCACCATTGTCTTCCGCCAATTTTCTTCCTCATTTGTTTCCTTCATCTTCCTATTACCCTTGACAACACTTTGTGAGGATGCACCAATGCCTCTGGTGCCATTCGTAGAGGTTGATTGCAAGCAATTCAGTAGACTCCTAACATCATTGATGACATCATCCATGTGGTGTTCTTCGAGTGCAGCATTGTCTGGCTGGTTATCATCCTCAAAAATTTGCTTAGCTACCGGTGTATGCGATGAAGCAATACCAAATGCCATCAAATCCGAAGCTATGGAACGAGAGAAAATGGAATCCAACGTCTTGAAAGACAAATATCCATCTTTATTAAGGTACCTTGCCACTCTTGGATTATTCTATAGAGTCAAAATGTTAACAAAATTGTAATCAGATACATGCTTTTGGGAAAAAAATAATTATTATCCACTTGCAAACATAGCAACCTCTATGTACGTTAATTAGTTCGAGACGATACTTCACAAAGAAATCGAACTCACCACTCTTAGGGTTGACCCCTAACCTATCACACCATCTAAAGTCTTAAGAAAAGCCTATTCTTTCCGCAAGTTCTTTTTCTTATGCTTAATCTGGATTGGCGTTACAGGATAATTGAAATGTGTTGATAAGTAGGCTGCCTAAGTCTCGTAAAGTTTTTTATTAAGTCTACATTCTCCACTTTGTTTAACAAGGTCTTGAAGTAGTCCAATTAATAACTCGGTCTTCTCCGTAGTCCAAGCAATAGAGTCTTGCTTGTTCCTAGGCATTTCCTTTTATATGGTAAAAAATTATTTTGTGTGTCAAACACTTTATAACATGTTTTAGTTTATATAGAAATTAAACTTGAAGAAAGAAAAAAAAAATTCACAAACTCAGCAACATAAGTATGAGCATGTCCCATTTGTGCTCAAACATATCCTCTCGGTGCCATATGCTACCAGGTTCAACATTATTGGTCATAAACATATGACAATATACATAAAAAGAAAAGAATAAAGCAATACCTACCTATAGACCAATTGTAAAGTGACAACATAGCCGAGGGACACATTTAACAAGCAACAAACAATATCACTCAATATGCCAATATTCATCATAGCCTGTTAATGTTACCTATCACTTAAAACCTCTTTGTGGTAGCGAAGTGTCCAAAGCAAGACATTTCTTACAAACAACAGAAAGGGGCTTCAATGTTTCAAACTGCCAATGGTGCTGAAGGTTAAAAAGAGGAGTCTCCATGACTGACATAATAAAGGACTCGAATTAAACATGTAAGCACATGGGACAACATGAAGTTGAAAACAACAATATCCACAACTCACAAAAAATAGCAAATCGACAAGGAAAGCATTTCAAAAATGACGGTGTGCAATGGTCGACAGTTACCAAATGACAAGGAAAGCAACAACTCAGATGGAACAACTTTATATGAAATGGGATGCAAAAGAGAATTTCCAAACGTCACGAAATATAGAGGAAGGAAGGACATTTCCTTGAGCAAAACGACAATGTTCAACGAGCAACAGTGCAATAGATAAATAGCAAAGACAATGGAAGAAGATGAGTTCAAAACGATAATATCTATAGATCACCAAAAAGAGCATAAATGACAACATTTTTGTCTTCAAAAAACAACAGTGTTGCAAGGTCATAAGTAAACAGATACAAATTAGAAAAAGCAGTGGGATGAAAATGACAATGTCTACAAATAACCAAACATATAAAAGAAATGACAAATGGTTAACTAAAAGGAAAGTTTGCAAAGTTTGAACATATGTGGATATATAGCACATTAGATCCACAGATGAGAGCAACAATGACAATATCCACAGATCACAAGAAATCACAACAACTTTCTTAGCAAAACAACAGTGTTCAAGATTCACAAGTGAAATGGAAAATCATTGACTAAGAAAAATGACAATGTCAACAGATCGTAAACAATAGCAAAAATGACATTTAACAATATAACAGTGTTCATAGATCACTAGTAAAGCAATTGAAAATAGAAAATGAGAATAGCAAGACAGAGGACATTGACAATGTCTCATAACAACAAGAAGTAGGTGAAGAAATATGGAAGGTACTGAATTTGAACCACTGGAGGAGATGGAGGAGTTCTGTAGCAACCTAAGATCAGTGTTGGAGTTTTTTTGGAACAGAGCCTTTTCTTCTTCTGTAAGAACAACGAAATTTTACTCGCCTTGCAATGTTGCTTTAAAGGGCCGCCAGAGGTTTTTTTCAATTGGCCTTTACATGCTACGCATCTAACAAAGGAAGGAGCAACAGGTCTAGAGGCTCGAGGATGAGGCCAAAGAACAGGTGCCGTTTTGTGGAATGGAGGGGAGACGTGGTGAGTAATGGCACATAAACAATAAAAATCAACGAAAGAGGTACAAGTGCACAAGGTTTTTTTCCTCTTTAGAGAGGATGAGTAATTGATGCACAATGAGATCAATTAATGGCTTCTTTCATGGGCAATAATTCTCTAAGAAGAGGAGAGTTGATAGTAGGGTTAAAAGAAATACCGATTGCCTTTTATGAGGGGTAATTTTTTTTCTATTCAAATGCAATGAACCCGAAGAAGACTTGGGTCCATCTTTGTCTTTTTTTTCAAGGGCACCAAGTGAGAAGCAACAACAGGTTACTTTGATGAAAATAGGATTTGCAAGGTTATTCATAGGGACTCTTCACATGGAACATAAGAACAAAATAGTCATGCAAAGAGGCAAAGTTGGAGTAGGGGGTAGATAAGATTTTAGGGTTTTAATCGCTAAGGATGGAGGTGCATAAGGAGAGATCGAAGACGCTAAACTGAGAAGAGGAAAAATGCTACTAGGGCTGAGAGAATGGAGGAGGCAATGACCTAAGATCAATATTAGGGTAGAACTACATTTTACCATTGGTGGGCAATTCATCGGTCTAGACTGTATTAAGCCAAACAGTAGTGGGCAGTTACAACCATACTGCTGCCCACTTTAGACTGCACAGCCAAACAGCTGGAAACATAGCAAATAAGTGGCAGAACAACATTCGTTGTTGGGCTCAATGGGCACATAGTGTTGCAGGACTAGATGAGGATGAAGGTTGTATAGAAAGTTTATGGAACACACCTCATTGGAACCGAGGCTGGCTAAGTGCACCTGCATGTTAAGGCCTACAGTCTACATATACCTACTGATGTGCATGAGAAATACTCATGCATTGATGAAAATTTTCAACCAATCGAATAACCAGAAACGCAGTGGGGTGAGCTGCATGTAAATTTTGTGTTAGAAAGTCCAAATTGTATCCTCAATTTGACCTTTTGCCCCAAAATTAATTCCAATGATCATTTTGCCCATTTTACCTAACTAACCTATACAAATAAGGATACAATGAATATAAAAATGAAAAGAGAAACAAAATGAAATAAATTTCAATCAAATTAAATTAAAATAAATAAAATCTAATTAAACAAAAGAAAAATTCAAATAAAATAAAATTCAACAAAATAAAAATAAAATCTCAAAAACAAAGCCAACTTCAATACCAAGTAAAGCTAGAATAACTCTATTTTATAGAGTTATCACTTTCTTAGGAATTGAGGCCTTGTTAGTATCCTATTTGCTGACTTAATTAGCAAGTTGTGAATTGCTGGAGTGTGTTAGGTGAACAAATTAGAAAAGAAAGGGAAAAAATTCAATGATGAACACACCTTTTTTTTTTTTTGAAGTTCCAGGAGTAAGATGACATAGTTACTAAAGTTTTAGGGGACAAAAATAAAATTTTAAGGACGAAATGCTACAAAAAAGGACGTTTTTGCTGACGTATTAAAGTTTGAGGGATGTAATGCAAGTTTTTAAATTTCAAGGGACAATATGATAAAATTACAAAAGTTTAGGGGATAAAGATAAAATTTATCCTAAAAAGAAATTTAAAAATTCTATAGCATCGAGCTAGCCATTGCCTTAAACATAAGGCTAACTTCAGTGAGGCAAGTTTGGCGTGGCTTTGGATCTAGGGCTGGCAATAAGAGTTATAATATGACATGAACATGACCCTATTTTTTATGGTTAGTGTCTAAAAATTAAACCACAGGTCATTTTCGTGTTAACCAAAACTTGACCTTACAAAAATGAGTTGTATTCGTGTTAATCCGCTTGATACTAAATTGAACTTAGGTTATTTATCTATTATTTTTTAAAAAATATTTTGGCCTAGTATATAGTATCAATAAATTGACATTAAATTACATTTGTTTTTATTTCACTTTATGTAATTTTGATGCATGAATTATAAATATAACATTATTAAATGGGTTGATTTTGGGTTACAGGTTGATTGAGAGTTACGTGTTACATATGTCACAAGTTAGGATGGGTCATGTTCATATCAACCCATATCGAGACGGGTCGTGTTAATGTCAGAATTTTCCAACACATTCGTACCATAGATCGTGTTAGTGTTAAGGTATTTTCTACGTGTTTGAGCTACAACTTGACACTAACACGATCTGCCGACACAAATTGGTACCTCTATCTGGATCCTTATGGATTGGCAATATGGGCTATGACATGACAATTCAACATGAACACGACACAATTTTCTACAGGTTAGTGTCAACAAAATAAGCTGCTAATCATTTTTGAGCCAACTCAAAATTAACCTGCCTAAAAATGGGTTGTGTTCGTGTCAACCCGCTCAGTACTTAATTGAGATTAAGTGAACCTGTAGCTTATTGCTTTATTATTTTTAAAAATTTTGCCCTAGCATATGTAATATCAATAAATTAACACTTATTTGGATATGTTTATATTATAGAAGTAATTTGCTTTAGAGGAAATATGTTTTTTATGTTAGTTTTATGTAATTTTGGAGCACAAATTATAATCTAAAATTATAAAATATCATAGGTGGATTTTGAGTTGTGAATTCATTTCAGGTTACAAGTTCATTTCAGGTTGCAAGTTGATTAAAAGTCACATGTTAAATGTCACAGATTTGGGTGGGTCATATTCATGTCGACCCATAACAATTTATGTTAGTGTCAAGATTTTCTAATCTGTTTGTATCATAGGTTAAGTTAGTGTTGAAGTATTATTTACATGTTTAAGTCTCAACCAGAGACAAACACAACCTGTCGATATGAATTGCTTATGCAAATTGTGCACAAGATCAAAGAGACAGTTGTACCATATCTACACCACTATTTTGTACTTTGTCCAAGAAAAAAGTTGGATACAAAAGAGATGAAAATTATAATTGAAAATTGTATGATCAAATTTCTCAAAAAAACAAAAGGTATGATCATTCCTATACCTTTACCATTTATTACAATATATTTGTTTTTGACGGATAAAAGTAGAAAAATGGCCACAGGTTTCCAAAAGCAATACTCATTTCCCACACCCCAACTCATTATTGCTAAACAGACTTTTTCGAGAAAGAGAAGAAAAAGAGAAAAGGAAAGGTAGAGAGAGTGTGTGTGCTAAGGCTGGCCAACCAACGCGTCGTCAGTCTACTGGCCTCTAATCTTCGGTCGGAGGAATGTCGTTGGCCTATCATCATGGTTCTGGGTTTTATGCCACCAGGGAAGAGAAGCTTGGTTTGGATCAGAGGTCAAACACAAAGCTAGAAGTGAGATGAACTTCGTTGTCAATCTAGTCTCTAGAACAGGGAGAAAGGAGGCACCGCCATCTATGGAGGTTGTGGGTGGCCTAAATCTCCTCTAGGATCAAGTTAGAGTGGTTGGGTGAAAGGCTTGACAACTTGGGTCTGCCGTGGGCAGGGTGGTAAAAGTCATTGTCTGTTTGATGTCAGCTTTATAGGGCCTTCTTTTGGTTGGGGGTGGGTTTGTGTCGCTAGGAGAGGATGGGTGGTAGTGGTTCGAGTCTTGTAGTGGGGTTGGCCGAAAAGGGGCCATAGGAGCTCTCCGATGGGCAAATGGCTGGAGTTAGGTAGCTGACACATTTAGGTGGTTGGCATTAAGGGACTTTAAATCCATGGATCATTGTGGTGGTAGTGCTCTATTTTTGTGTTTTCTGTTGTTTATGTATACTGGGTCTGTTGTAATAAGGGTAGCATTTCCCCACCAGCCCCCTTGGTTGTGTTTGTTGCTTTCGTGTTGCTGTGGGCAGTGTTGGGTTTAGAGGATGGTGTCCCAATTCCTCTTGGTTTATTGGGCGGTATTTGAGTCGAGTTAAGGTCAAGATATGGCTTTTTTCTAGGGTCATTTTGACCACTGATAGTAAGAGTATAGCTCTATTTAAGGGTAGGGATCCGTTTAGCTCCATTGATTGGACCATGGATTCCCGAGTAGGTTTTTGAGTCTGCTTGTAGACTCTATTCTTAGTCCTCAAACCTTCAATTGTACCTTGGCCTATTTCGGCTAATTTTAATAAATTGTTTTCCTCTAATTGTAGGCCTTATCTATCAAAACATTTCCCAAAAAAAAAAAAAATCTCTATGCTTCTTCATCAAGTTTAATTTCTTTTCCTTTTTAAATGTCCATCAATAGTTTATAGACACCATTAACAAAAACAAAAAAAATTAGTGGTAACTTTTGAGCTCAAAGTTTAATTTTCTTTTCTTTTTAAATATCCATCAATAATTTGTGGACTCCATTAACAAAGAAAAAATTTTGCGTGGTAACTTTTGAGCTGTTACCATTTGGGTCAATGATCTTAAAATCTTAAATTTTAAATCCCTTAACTTACAAAAGTTTTAAGTTGTTCTACTAACTACTAATTGTTAATTCCCTTCTTTATTAAAAGAAAAAAATTCCTTCTTTTTCGAATAAGAAATTAAAAATTGAATAAAAAATATTTTAGTACCCTGCAGTTTTCAAGGAAAAAAAATTCTTTTATACTATATGTTTTTAATACTATTGAAAAGGTATCTTAACTATTTGAAAAATGTTGTTTCATTTGTTGAGGTAATGTCCCTTTAACCTTATTACTAATTAGCCAAAACTTAAATAAGTCAAGAACTTTTTTATGAAAAATAATTAAAATAATTAGTGCTTATAAAATACAATAAATTACATATAAGGTCTAAGATCCCTTGGCCACCAACGACCACCTCAATCATGTTGTCCAGTCTTAAGCGTCACCTCTCATGCCCACTCAACGTTGCTGCCAAGGCCCTAACTCTCTCATCAAGGATAAAAACATCAGCATAAATAGAAATATCGATATTTCTATTTTACAAAAATTTTAGAGAAAATATTGATATCGATGAAAATTTTGTGAATACTTTAAGATACAATAAACATTAAAAAGAAACATAAATAAACATGATTTATATAATAAACTCCATACATATTAGATTTGTCAATACCAAAAAAAATTTCTGTGAGGCTCAAACATGATTGGAATTCCATCTTAATTCAAACAATATTAGTGTCACGACATGTTATTTGAGTAATGGTAAATATAGTTATGAATATGCCACATGTAGGTTTTTTAACTTCTTCCCACTATATTTCTATGGATGGAAAACTATGAATTATCCAAATTGTTTGCTTAAGACGATGGTGGTATGCTCAGAAGAGGATAATTTTTTGAAGTCCCAATTGTATGAGTAATAAGCATGAGGAGCCTTATCGGATGAGCTGCTATAATTAGATCCCAAATTATAGATTGTAAACTCATAGAAATATTTTCATCCGATGTTGGCATTCTTGAGGCTCCTCGCTCTCTCCTTGTAAACTCGTAGAACAAGTATTCATTCATTGAAAGCATAAAATACTGATAGATTATTTAAAGAAAAAATATATTAAAATTTTAAAAGGAAGAAATCCATTAAATTTTCTCATTTCTTATATTACCGAATTTTTGTTGAAATTTTATCGATACGTACTAAATTTTTTTTACAAAATATACATTAAATTTTTTTATATCAATATTTTACCAAAATTTATTGATATTTTTAATATTTTGCCAAAATTGATAATACAATGCAAAGATATTACGGTACCTTAAAATTTATAAAATTTCTAACGAATTTTGGCAAAATTTTCATCCATGTTTCCCACCAATTCTCAAACCCTTGAGGTTAGTTTTTATTGCAGCTGGCTTACTCTACACCAAGTGGGTCCTAAGACCCACTACTCTTAAGGGCCGATGGAGGTGGAGGTCATTAGACCCACTAGAGATCGTAGTGAGTCTCATAACCACATTGTTTATAAAAATGGGTAAGGGGGTGAGACAATTGGGATAAGGGAAGGAAAGGGGGTTGTTTGGATATGAGATCTAAGATATTATTATTATTTTAAAAAAAAAAAAGAGAGAGTATTTTTTTAAGGACCTTGAAATTTGTGTTTTGTTAATATTTTTGGAATGTTTAGAAAATGTGTTTCAATATGATTTTAGACTAATGAGGTCCAAAGAACATTTTATGGTCCAAAAATAATTTTAAGATAAAAATTGAAAATTTTTAAATTGTCGAATTACTTTTACTATATTAACTATAGGTACCAAAGTAATATTTAAAAAAAAAAAAAAGACATACACACACAAATGAAAGTACATTTTGGTTTTTTTATTTTTTTTATTTTTTTTTCTTTGAAGTGAATTAAAACTTCAAGATTTAAATGGAGTGGTTTATTGCTCTTATTTAAAAATAAAAATAAAAATGGTAGAAGATTACATTGAATTAAGAGAAGTGCTAATACGTAAAATCCAAAATCCACTAACATTATAAATTATTATATCTTAAAGTAAAGAGTTTGAATCCCTATATTAAGTTCAAAATACATACATACACACACACACACAAATATATATATATATATGTATATTTTTGGGTCTTAGGGGAAGTTTGGGCTTGTATAAAAAAAAAAAAGTAAAAATATCAATCTTTGTAAAGGTAAACAGTATTTTTCACAAAATTCAAAAAAAAAATTGAAACGTACTGAATCTATTGAAAATTTTAGAAAATTTATATAAAATACAGTTCTTTTATATTTTATTAGATGAATAACAGATTTTTGTCACCAATTTGCAGAAAAACAATCCTCTCTTCTTATTTTCCCCCCTAACGATGATGATTTGCGCAAGATTCATGACTCTAATATTGCTTAAATTATTTAAGATAAAATTGTAATCATATTTTAGGCCTGTAAGACTTATTTTTGTTAATTGAGTTTCTATCTAATATGCATTAAGCTTTCCACTTACATCAGTATTTTTACCATTATTTTTTAATACAAACCAAAACTTTCTACAAATTTGTTTTGAAAATACATCAAAAAAGACATTTGATTCTTGGTGCTTTTTCATTTTTCATACATTTGACGCGATAGAATCATATTGTTTCTTTTATATCTAAAAGCATAAACATTCTTTCTCAGTTTGCATCCTCGTATGAATTTCAGACTCCTCAAAATCTTCAGAAGAAGGAAGACAGAAGTTTGTTACAGCTTAGCAATGGGAAACTCCTCCAGATTTGGTACTGAAGCCAAATTCGGGCGCCCCTGTTGTGCATAACACAGGCTAAATCTGAATTGGAGGTCTTATTCGAGATTCCACAGGGTCTGTGATGAGAGCTTTCGAGAAAAGAAAAAAAAAAAAAAACTACCAGGTTCTTGTGGTGTTCTTATGGCGTAATGTTTAGCTGTTAGTGAGGGCCTTCTTTTCGCCAAGGATAGCGATCTCAGAGTCTCTCTTACTGAGATGGATTGCTCTTACGCTCCAAAGCTTGTCTATGATCCAGCTAGCTTAGCTGTGGAAGAGCCTATTCTTTTTGACACCAGATTGTTGATGAACGAGCTTGGTCGTGGTACATGCTGTTTTGTTGCCGGTCAATGCATCAATGCAACCCACACGCCAGCACAATTTACCTTTTCTTTGATTCATAATCTTTACTGATTAGAAGAATTTCCAGATTGTTTGTGGATATTGTAAGTGTGGAAATGGCCTTTTTTTTTTTGCCTTTCATCTTCTTTTCTTTATTGCTTAAACCCATTTCCCCCCCTTTTTTTATCTTTTTCCTTTCTCTATTTTTTTCTTCCATCCTATTTTACTTGTATAATCTTCCCATTACTTACCCTAAGAAATAACCTTGTACGTGTTTTAAGATGTGTCAATTATATTATATTATTCTATTTCATTTTTAGATATGTCTATATATATATATTTTTTTTATAGATCCTCCTATACAAACAAAAAGATAACAAGTGGAATACTCATGCACGTAATGCATATTTATGATTAGTCAGTAGAAAAATTAAAAGAATGACCTCAAAATCAACATTTTGTGAATTTGGAGACTTAGAGTACCAATCCTTACAATTTTGTTCAATGGGTTGATAAGCTAATTCCTGTGGGTGTTTATTTGCCGGGATGTCCACCTAAACCGGAGGCAGTTATAGATGGTATAACAAAACTTTGTAAAAAAATATCTTGAGAAATCTATGAAGATCAAATTTGATCACAACAGGACAATTGGTGTTTTAATACCAACCACAACTTTCATGTTGGACGTAGGACTCATACTAGAAATTATAATCAAGGATTACAGTAGCAATCTCCATCTACTTCAAAGATCCCCACTAAAATATGTTCCAAACACAAAAGTTCAGTACTTTCTCATGAATAAGTGAATTAGATAAGATTCTTTTTTACAAGTACAAAATAACAAACAACGAGTCAATCTTTAGAAATTTTATTGTAAATGTGAAATAATTATATTATAATACTTACACAAATAAATACAAAAAATATATGAGAGAAAAAAAAGATGGAGGGTCATTTGTCTGTTTGATTAATCAAACATAAGGTAGTTCATAGATCTTTGAGGTTCGTTTACCAAGGAATAGAGACATTATAAATCAAGCCAAACGATTGGCATTTTATTGCTTTCATTTTATATGTATATGGTTACAATTATCAACGTTTTCAATGTGCCTATGATGTATTAAGACACTAGTGCCTATGATGTAGTAAGACACTAGTGCCAAGAAGCTCAAAAATTAGAGATCAATAATGCAAATTTCCCTTAACAAAATTAAAACCCATATTAAAGCACTCCTCTTACTCCGTTGACTCTATAATAAATAGTTTGCTATATATATATACACACACACATACATATATGAAGCATCTACGGTTCTTACCTCTAGACCGTCCAGACAATGTGATAATTTTTTATAGGATAATAACAATGTATTATATTAAACATACCATTAAGCTTTGATCATTCAATATTGTTGTTTGATTTGTTCTAGAAGAGGATATATCCTATTCTTAATATGGCGACACCCAATTAAAAAAAAGTATGAAAGATTTAAAATAGCTACCCTTTTTCTAGAAACATTAGGAATCTATTTGAAAACTATAGTTTGGACTAAAAAATTCAATCCAAACATAAACTGGTATTTGACAACGTTAAAAAAAATCAATTCAAACAATTAGTCCAAATTGAAATTCTCAATTCAAACCCATTTGTTACAAACCCACACTAAGGGCCCCTCACTCTAGCAGGAGTATACCTGACTAAATTCAAGCTGGGTCGGACCCTGCAGTAGGGGAAAGCTCTCCCAACAAATGTTTTTCCATATACAAGGCTCGAACTGAAATATTGCTTAAGAGAGAGTGAGCTCCTTACCTTCTAATCCCATATGTTGTTGGTTCCACACACTTTTTTTTTTAATTTGATATCTTTACATTAAAAATATGGTATATCCTCTTGTAGAATAAACTATATAACCATATTGAATAATTAAAGTTTAATGTTATGTTTAATATGACACATTGTTCTTATTTTATAAAAAATATTATATTATCTAGACAGTCTACTACGTGTGTTCGCGCGCGTAATACATAGGAAATGAAATTAAATCTAGGCTAATTATGGTGGTACCCACAATTGATTGGGCCACCTTTAGTCAAAGTCGAAGTAACGTTGGGTACTCTCTTGAAAACCTTGAAGATTCTCTCTTTAGAAAGGTGGAAGGGAAGTAAAGGACAATAACGGCCTACTATTTTCCCCGCAATTACCGTTTGCTTGTCTCAGAAGTTTGAGACCCACACTGATTACTTTGGTCCTTGTGAAACTATTCGTTGCTTTAGTCCATTTTCCATCACACTTTCTCTTTCCCCAACTTTCTCTGTTTGCTAACCTAAGCAAAGCCTTATTAAGATCACATATATGATATATCTCTAGTGTTGACATTCATAGAGTACTTCGTGTAGTAGTATATTAGCTTTTTTACGTGGTAAAACATAATTTGGGCTAAATCTCATACGATCATAAAACAAACTGATATTGAGTTATGATTTGATAGCTGCAAATGCCACTTTTAAAGTGGCATTAGATATTTGATAAATGGACGTGGGTATGGTACGATTTAAGTCAGCGTAATGGCTGGTGTGTGCCCCACTATAATGGCTAGAAGAGCCCCTACACTCTACTCAAATCGATGCCAACGATGTGTGTATGGTACATCCTCCGTTAAAGTAGCTGGAATATACACAAAAATGTAGAAATGGGTGACTTCGCATTGGTTTGGTATTACAATTTTAACTCATTAATTTTAATTATAAACAGTACAAAATTTTTAACAATTATGATAAAAATTAAAAAATTATTACAGTATAAAATTCTTATATATTATAATTTTTAAATTTACAACTTTAATTACAATTGAAATATCAAACAACTTATTAATTTTATATGTAGAAAAGTTTATGTGGAGATATGAAAAAAAAAAATACTAGCATAATTTTAAACTGTCAAACTAATAGAATCGTATTGGATTCGAAAAAGTGAGGCTATTTAACAAAATTCCATCAACATCAAAATTGTACCTACTTTCAACATGTTTTTTTTTATTTTTACACAAATCTTCATTATATAAAATTTTGGAAGACATCGGGAGGTATGTTTTTTTATGGCACGTGTGCGTGGCAGCTATGAAATATTTCCCGCTTGTAGCTTATCCAAAATGATGTCTCCTAAACTAAATTAACCAGACAAAAGTTGTTTGTTTGTTTTATCTTCCGACACATGTCCTTGATATGTTTTAAACATGGTTTGATTCTTTGATCAGTTTTGTGATTTTACCGTTTAATTACTTGATGTCTTCTTTTGAGGTTGGATTAGACGATAACTATAAGTTGATCGCACATAATATAATACCCATCAAGGTGGTAGAGCTAGACTTTTTTATCAGTAGAGCATTATGTTAAAAAATATAATAGATTTTACTATATACAAGCATAATTATATGTTTTTATCATTGAATAGAGACACAATGATAAATTTCAAATTTTAGGGAGACCACAACTATAAGTATTTTTCTAAAACAAAGATATAATTAAAATTTTAAAAAAAATTAATGTAAAAAATTAAAACTTCAATATAGCCGTGGAAAAGAGTATGTTACCTTAAATTTTTTTTTTCTCCGAATTTTGCTTGACTAAGGAAAGAAAATATTAGATTATTATTATTTTTTTTTTTTTGGTTTTCTTTTTGAACTGTGGAAGCACCATACTATAATCCTCATAAGATCATTAATCACGTGGACACGTAAAATCTCTCGGTAACAATACTATATGTAAAACGTGTTTTATGTTAGGCACAATTTTATGGCAGTCCTATTTGTGTTTAACTCGAAAGTTAATGAGTCACGTTTGTTTGGTACGTTAGCTCGGAATGACGGTTTTAAATATTATAGTTTAAATTATTAATTTTGAACCACGTGGCTTAAACAATAGTTTTAAAGTAACATTTAACTATAAAAATTTAAAACGATAATAAAACATCACATGAAATAATTATTGTTTTAAATAACTTAGCTTGTTTAAAATAATTTTCATCATTTTGAACAATTTAAAGCTTGTGCTAACTAAAAGCCAATTCTTACATGCTTATAGGTTCAAAACCTAAAAAAATGCTTTTCATTTTTATAGGAATGTAACCTCCTTACTCATAAATTTATATGCCCTAGTCTAATATATAATATACTTTTTAAAGTATATTTTACTGCTTTATTAGTAAAAGATTATAGACCATGAAGTTAAATAGGATTGTTTTAACCTAATCACCCTTTAAAACCAAAAAAAAAAAAAAAATCAACAAGCATTTCCCAAATTCCTCTTCAGTGACAATGGTATTGGTCGGCAGATCTCAAGGAATTGATGTATCCAAGCTCTGTCCTACTCTCTCTCCCCTTAAAAAAAAAAACAAAAAAAAGAAAAAAACAAAACAAAAACAAAGGGCGACAACAACATTGTCCATACGCAAGAAACAAGAAAACGCATGAAAAGAAAAGAAAAGGAAAGGAAGGAACAACTTCTTCTACGCCCAATGACGCTGAAATACACATTAACATTA
>CAMOHE010029940.1:0-10891 GCA_946598075.1 Artocarpus hirsutus | reverse complement strand
ATTATATATAATATTATTTTATTATTTATATTTATATTATTATTATTTAATATTAGTACTAATATATTATATTAATACATTTAATGTTAATATTATAAATTATTTTGTCAATTATACAAGATTCCTATGTACAACCAAACACAGTATTATTCCTAGAAATCTAATAGAAGATTCCTATGTATAACCAAACGTGATAACCTTGGTTCCTGGGAATCATATTCCCTATCATCATTTTCCTGGGAATATGATTCTTACTGATTACTGCATACCAAACGCCCCCTAAGAGTAATAACACTCCCCCTTAGGTGCAAGGACTTGCAAAATCCAAAATTCTTTTTATTTTCAACTTCAATGTGCTATAAACATGCGTGTCGTGTTGACACGTTTACTGCATGTTTAATTAAACGTGTTAAAGCGTGTTAAATGTGTTAGTATGAATCCAACATGTTTATTTTCGTGTTATTTGTGCCAACCTATTTATGATGCAATTAATATACATGCGGTCCAAACTCGTTTATATTGTGTTGTTTTCGAATCGTATCATCGTGTCATGTCTGAAATTACTAGCTCAAACTGTATGTGTAAGTTTTTCTTTTTTCTTTTTTTTTTTTTTGTAAATGAAGTTTTTTTGTAGGCGGTCGGTTAGCCGAAAGCCTTAGGTATTTAGTCGGGATAAGCAAGGAAAAAAGTTAAATCTAGTAAGTAGTTTTTAAAGAAAAAAATATATGCATGTGTTCCTAGGATATTTCTCTAAGTGTTCTTGATTGTTTAAAACTTCTTATTGGTAATTATTAAGTTTAACTATAAAAGTAATATTCCCTGTAACGCCCGTAAGAGGGTGTTACATTGACTGCATCAATGACTGCCTTGTTTCTAGTAGTACTACCTTTAAATTTGATTTTATCTATATATATAAATATATCTCAAACAAATTCAACCCAAAATACGGTGTGTATCCCACGATATTTAGTAAAAGAAAAAAAAATGCATAATTTCCATTTTGAGGTTTCTTCTTATAATTTTAAATTTTCTAATTGGCTCTTGGAAATGGTCACAAGCTTGAAGCTGAATAGTTTGTATCAACGATGAAAAACCTGAAATGAGAGCCGCACAATGCAACAGACAAACGGACATCGCAGGACTTGATCAAGCTTTGTGGTTGGTGCAGGTTTGTAGTTGGACAAGATCAATGGCACATCCAAACCACAAGAAAGCTGGATTCCCAAAAGCAAGATGGGCCATCATGTGTCTTTCATCATTGAGCCGCAGCTTCCAGGATTCCAGCTATCTTGTATTCAATTTCCAAGGCAATATAAGGTATACTCGTATAAATATTATTGTCTCTCTCTCACTCCAATTGAACCAATAGTTATGTGCATATAGTAGGATATAAAAACAGTACTTATTCGTATTGTATAATTATACTTTGAAAAATGCTCATTTCATTTTGTAAGTTTTTCCTGATATAATTTGTCGTTGAAAAACACGTAATACCAACAGAA
Organism: Artocarpus hirsutus; assembly: GCA_946598075.1. NCBI lineage: Eukaryota > Viridiplantae > Streptophyta > Magnoliopsida > Rosales > Moraceae > Artocarpus > Artocarpus hirsutus. The sequence goes on along the minus strand of CAMOHE010029940.1, from coordinate 9,389 downwards.
AATTCCTACCGTAGAAATTTTTCCCTTATAACATTGTCAGACAATTTAACCAGTGATACAGTACTCTTCCTCTATATATATATATAAGAGAATTCCCTTATTCCCTAGTGAATATAATATTAGTGATTAGCCAACGTTTAAAGGGAGGAAAATGATTGCCAACTCGAGCAGGCAATGAGAGAGTGTGGAGCTAACTTTGCATGCCAAACCTTTTTTCTCTATCTTGTTCACTTCGGCTGACGAGCCTAACCACCTATTGGGCCATTTAATCGGGGCACATTGCTTAAACGAAGGAGATATTATTGTTAGAGCAACTTATAAAAATGCCCCCAAAATACATTACCTTATTAAAAAAGCTTTTTAATAAATCACTTATTAAAGCTATTCTTTTATTAGAAATTAGGGATTTATTAAAAGACTGTTACCCTTCATCCAGGATTAGAACTTGCTAGGTTCCATCCTAGAGCCTATTAGAACCCGCCATGTTTCGTCATGGAACCTACCAAATTTCATCTTGGAACTTGCCAGGTTCCGTTGTGGAACCCGTCGGAACCCACCTCTACTCGTCAGAGCGAGTGCCAAGATGGAACCTACCAGATTCTAACTTGGAACCTATCAATTTCAATATATATATATATATATATATATGAAACAAAGAAATGCCGACCACCTCCGGTTGCTAGTACGAGTGTCGGATTAGAACCTGCTAGGTTCAACTTAGAGCCTACCAGATTCTGACTTTTTTTTTTTGAAACAAAGAAGTGTCGGCTGCCTTTGGTCACCGGCACGGGAGCTAGATTAGAATCTGTCAGGTTCCAAGTTGAAACTTACCAGATTCCAACATATTTTTTTTGAAACAAAGAAATGCCAGCCACCTCTAATCGTCGGCTTGAGGTGCTGGATTGGAATTTGGTAGCTTCTGCAGATTCCATCATATTTTCTTTGAAACAAAGAAATGTCAACCTCATCTGGTTGTCGACACGGGATGGGATTGTAACCCATACGGTTTCATCCTGAAACCCGCCAGTTTTTATTTTGGAAATTACGAGATTTGGTCTTGGAACCTACCAAGCTCCAAAGTATAAGAAAAAAGAAAGCAGAACAAGCCAAAAATAAAACTGGATTATACTCGATTTGTCCATTCATGGATGTTGTTATCATGGAGTAGATCAAGCAAAATATACAACCTAACAAACCACAAACTGAACAACAATATAGAAAGAATAAAAGCAAATAAATTGAATAAAAGAAAGCCGGTTTTCGTCTCATTTGGAACTTGTTCAGATCTGAAATTAAAAGGAAAGCAGGTTATCAACCAATTTCACCGATATGCCTTAAGCTCCTTTAATCATTCCTTCTCACCACTCTCTATCAACTACACCGGAAAGGACGATCACCCAAAGAAAAAAAAAAAAAAGAGAACAGATTTAGAAAATAAATGAAGGAAATAAAGGGTACAACAAAAATGCACTAGTAATTTACCAAGTAACACAACCTGATTTGGACCACAAATTTAATTTACTGCATTGTGAGATCTAACATCTAATGTTTAACATATTTGGGCGATAAAGTCAAATCGATAATTGAAGCAAGTCAAATCAAGCTCTACCTTTGTCGAATATGAATCATTAGCATAACAATTACTTGAAACGACAATGAAAACATAGCACAGTAAAGGTAAGACATTCACAATAACGTTATGGATAGTATATCTTTGCACTAAAAAAGGAAGTCCCAGGTCCTGTACTCATAGTCTGTTGACCAAGTCCTGCATTCTTATGGATCTCCGTGTGCAATTCTGGGCCCTAAGATCAGTAACAATGACGTTGACTCAAACTTGAATTATTACATTGTAGATATACAACTAACAGGATGAGTTAGCCTGCGAGAGATCATTGGTGGGTTTGGAACTCGTCAGATTTGCAACTCATGGGCCTCTGAACTCGAGGACAACGACGGCAGAATTTAAACCTCGTCCTCCTTGTGTCTGTGACAAGACCTATTTGATCTCGCTGATGCTCATCCTCCTTCTTGCAAAGACTATGGAAAAATTTATCCAACAATTATTCAGTCTCAAAAAAATTAAAAAATCCATAGAAACCATTAAAATGAAACACAGTAAAAATGTTCAAGTTCTACGATCATACCAGATTGTGCTGCAACTTGCTGGCATATCGTCGGCAATGATGATCTTGCGATCAGACCAGATCGTGCTGCATGTAATCGGAATCTTCTCAGCGATGATGATCCTGCAATCGGAATCTTGCAAAGATCAAGGTCAGGTGGCGGGAAGAGAGGAGAGATGGGTGGAGAGAGAGGAGAGAGAGTGGGGACAGAGAGAGAATTAGGTGATGAAATTGAACGTCTGCTAGTCGGTGTTGAAAAGTCGTTCGTCAATATCACTGCAACACCTAACAAGTGCAGGATGATGGAGGCGGAAGCTTGGAGGAGAAAAAAAGAGAGAGAGGCGGCAATGGCGACGGTAGAGGTGATCGTAGAAGAGGGACGAGAAGAGATAGAGGGAGGAAGAGATAACCAGTGAGAGAGAGAGGAAAGAGTGTGTAGAGAAAAATAGAGAGTGAGAGATTTAAGAGGGACAAGAGGGGGAAAAAAAAAGGTATTATGGTTTTTTTTGTTAAAATTATGGTAAAAAAGTCCAACAATACATCAAAATAAAAACAAAATAAATGGACAATGAATAGTTTTGAAAAGCGGAAAAGAGGAGGGCACTTTTAATAGGGGGTGTCCATAAGGGAGCATTCTATGTAGTTTTCTAGTTATTTTATATGTCATTGATTCTACTATTGGATTGATTAATGCCATCTGTTCGAAAACTATTTGAAAATATGCCACAATGACATAAGTAATATTTAATATATTGACTAATATACCCATAAACTAAACCTAGTTTTTTCATTTTTTATTTCTTTCCCTTTCTCTCTTTGGATATTGGCTAATATATTAAGGATATATTTAGGTATTTCTAATATAAATGATAATGTGGTTGTGGCATTCAATGTAAATATTTTTTTCATGGCATAAGTCAATTTTTGCTTAAAATTTGTGGCATTTTTGTATAGTGCTCTAAAAGAATGAGAGAGAAAGAACAAAATAGCATATTTAGGCTAAGAATTAATTAAAAATATATATTTTGAAGGTTTTCAAAATGTGTAATAAATTTTCTCAGAAAATGTGTAATACATAACATATCATGAGAAATTAAGAGCAAGACCTCAAAATATCTTTACCTCTTTCTCCTCACCCTCCTTCCTTGTCGGCACCGGCGGTGGCTGAGAATTACTATCTTTCCAAAAATGAAAAATTTACCAACGATGTCGGTGGCTAGAAATTATTGCATTAACATTTAAGTACTATATTTCCATGTAAATATAGAAATTTACCAGTAACCTCGCTAGGCCCGAGAAATACCGTGTTAACATAAAAATATTATATTTTGACATAAATACAAAAATTTACTAATGGCTTCACGGAACATCACCAGCACAAATGATGACACCAGCGACCTAGTAATACAATATTTACTTTGTAAATATTGTATTTGCATGAAAATACAAAAATTTACCGATGACTTCGTCAGATAACTGATGGCTGAAAAATACAATATTTACATGTAACTACAAAAATTCATTGACGACAATCTTGGGACACCAGCGGCCAAAAAATACAACATTTACCTACAAATATTGTATTTATATGTAAGCATAAAAATTTAGCAATGGCTTCGCCAAACATCACTGACATCGACGATGTTGGTAGTCGTAAAATATGGAATTTACTTGTAAATAATGTCTTTATATATAAATAGAAAAATTTATTAGTGACTTCATCAAACCACCAATGGCCAGAAAAATACAGTATTTACCATTAAATATTGATTTATTGTAAATACAAAAATTTACCAATCACTTCGCCATACATCACCAACATTGATGACAATGATGAGAGCCGAGAAATACTATATTTACATAGAAATATATATTTCATAGAAATATAAACTTAACCGATGACATCGTTGGATAGCACCGACTGCCGATAAATACTACTAAGAACCAAAAAAAAAACACGAAATTACAAATGCACATACATGCACGCACTTAATTACATATATTTGTTGGCAATGTCAATAGACATCACCCACACAAAATAATTCTGGCACTGTTATTGACCAGTAAATACACATAGTTACTAAAAAAAATTAAAGTTTTTATTTTCATACTCATTCTATTCATAGTTCATGTTCAAATGCAATAACACTTATTTTGTAAATCAATGCATATTCATGCACATTATGTTTGGCATTTACAACAATATAATTGATGTAAAAAAATTCAAAATCTACAATCATACTGAAGTGAAGAAGAATAACAATACGACAATTTGACTTGTACAATCAAAGAGAAAAAGAAAACATAAGGGAAAAAGGGACATTGATTTCTTAGTTTTGAAGTTTGGATTGAAGCTATCTACCACTAGAGTCATACTTAAGATCAACAAACAAATCATCCTTAAGATCAACGAACAAATCATTGGCCTACCAAAGTTTCCCCCCGGCCTGCCAACTGTCCGATAATCTAGTATCCTCCAAATATCTTATTTTCACTAGGGAATCTTAGATAGATCCTTAGTTTTAATTCAAATAACTCAATAAAGAAGTTATCTGATTACAACAGTCACATACAGATAATCCTATAGTAAATAAAATATTATCTAAAGAATTGAACATGTTTAACTTAAATTAATTAATAAAATTAATTCAACTGATAAACTAAAATGAATTATTAAATCCAATATTATCAAAATTTAGTCAATCTAATAATTTAACATAAATCACTAATATGTAGAAAAAGCATGCCGTATTATTACAGGATTATTATGAGCTAGCAAAGGGGACCCGATAGACATAAATAATTCACGCTCCTTTATTTGTTAAATACGATATTCCATATACATATTTTATAATTATCAACTCTAACGTTACTCCACTAAAAGCTTGGAGCTGCACTCTTAAACTATATAAAATTATAAAGCTCTAATAAGCTAACCATCTCTGACATATCATAATGTGTCACATCCCTATAGGATATTGATAATCGGCTTAAGGATAAATTTTATTTTACCTTCCTGATTATTTTTAACTAACGTTCCATTATCATATCATTGGAATACTTATTATCCATATCATATCATTCAGTTAAATATTTTATAATTATCAACTCTAACGTTACTCCACTAAAAGCTTGGAGCTGCACTCTTAAACTATATAAAATTATAAAGCTCTAATAAGCTAACCATCTCTGACATATTATAATGTGTCACATCCCTATAGGATATTGATAATCGGCTTAAGGATAAATTTCATTTTACCTTCCTGATTATTTTTAACTAATGTTCCATTATCATATCATTGGAATACTTATTATCCATATATAGTATACCATTCAGTTACACCTATGTATCCAAATAGTTGAGCACTCTAGTCTTCTAATTACAGGATAATGTATATAAGAGAATATCATTAACTCTACCGAAAGAGCTATGGATTCCATATTTATGAATAACGAGTCTACGTGAATCAAGAGCCATGTCTCCAATGTATCAGTTTACATACCATCATTAAGTCAGGATGTCACCCTTTGGTACATCAAAAGAGATACGTCAAGAATACGTGTTTGTTAGTTATTTCAAGATTAAGACATAACACATATGATTGTCTAAAGTGAATTGATATGAACAAACATAATTACTAGTGAAATCAATTCATCTTTTTGTCCTGATCCAATACATTGTCATCTATGACTGCACCAAAGTTTCTACTCGCTGAATCTCACTTCGATGGCTAAGAGAAGCCATCTCCAGTTTAGGGATGTAGACAACATAACAATCTTAGCATGAATAAAGAGCCAAACTTTATTTCGTCGATTATGGATCTTGTGATTTAGACCATCACCTCTATGATTCATGTCTTTCATATAATTTATCCATCATATGCATGATTCTTAAAGGTTTAGACTGACAGTCTCAGACATATATTCAATAGAAATGAACATAAAAAAGACAATATTTGATATATGAATAATAAATTAACTCTTTATTGATAAAATGTCGCTAAAAGCATATTACAACATTCTACTCCTGAGGGCACTATGTTTAACAACATTGTTGTCTCTAGAGGTGCAATATTGGCTCACACAAATGTATACTAGTAGCATGGAGCTTGTTAATCAATTGAGGTAAACCAACCATTGAATCACTGTCAACATACCTCCACCCCGGGAGTCTATAGTCCCTCATGCTACAAAAGAAGAGGAAGAAGATGAAGAAAATATAAACTTGGGTGATTAGCCCCCCCACGAGAAAGGAAGTCTTTTCAATTCTTCTTTCTGTTCCTATCCCTCCCACAGAAAAATCACTTGAGCTTCTTTGGATTTTTTATTTCTTTTTCTTATCCTTGCCTTTTGCCAGGACAAAATGCTTTCCATTCTTAGCCGTCTACTTCTTTCCATTCCTTGGGTTAAGATTGGAACTAGATGCAGTAGCCAAGTTAATCTCACCACCAGTAGGATTTTTCTAGATCAGATTTTTGAATTCCTATAATTGTTTCATCAGCTCTGTTAAGGTCACATCCTATCGATTACTCCAATTATATAAATCTCTAAATAAGATGAACTCCTTAGATAGATTCTCAAAGACCATAGTCATCTGTGACTCAACATCAATGTTAACTTCATGGGTTTGAGCCTTAGTGAGCTAACCCACGATAACATCATATGCTCCTTCACAAGAGTCCCCAGTCTTTGTATACAATTTAAGATTTTTGAAGAGCCCCTTATAGTTTCGTTAGGGCTTAGATTATCCAAGGTCTACTTAGCAGTCTCATAATTCTTACGTTGAGCCTGCAGCATATTATTCATGCTAGCCATAATGTAAGAGTGGGCGTGATCATTAGCATCTTTCTAGTGATCATATGCTTGGATTTGCTAATTAGTGTAATCCCCAATACGTTCGGGAAGACACAGTGTTGTCAGCACAAACTTTAGTTTTAAAAAAAATGACAATATTCAAGTTCTTTTTCCAATCCTTGTAATTCTCACCAGTTAACATGCTCTTATCAAGTATCGATGATAAAGCATATTTAGACATTTTTAATCTATAATAAAATTCATATTCAAATATAAGCAAACATCCCACAATAGTATAGTGAGATAATACAAACAAATAAGCATACAATTGTGTTTATGTGTGAAAACCTTGAAAAAATTATAACTATACAACGGTAATTGCTAACTCAAAATCCAACAAGCTGCCTAGGGGAAACTTGCCAGATTTAATTAGGAACATGGATCCCCTCTGATTAATATATGCCATCCAAGACCTGTTTGATCTAGCATATATTTATAATTATTGGAACTATTTTATCCATGATTTATAATCGCCACCTAAGGGTGTACAATGATAAATCATGCTAAAATAAATTGTCTCTTTGGAGATCTAACTTGGTACATAATGAAATCCCTCCCTATGGGTTAGAACCACTATGTGTTACTTATGGACCAACAATAGAGACCGTAGGTCCTCTCTTCAAATATTTTCTCGTACTCAATATTTTAAAAGTCAAGGCTTTATGTTAACACACGTGAATAAATTTTTAATGAACGGCACTCCCTATTTTACATGGCATGTTATCAACATACATAGTAAACCATATTACAATGCAGACAAGGAAAGCAACATGCAAAGCTATAAGCAAAATAATAAATAGTCGTAATATCATAGTTCTATCCTGGAGAAAAGAAAATAAAGATTACAAAAGATTAATCGAGTAATATTATCGATTCTTTATCTTGTATCTTATTTTTGAATCCTTCTTCATGTGACATCTGTCATCTATTCTTCAATTTCTTATACATCAAACGGTTATTTTTCTAGTCATAATAAAATTTCATGTTTTTTAAAATTGTCTAAAAAAAAAATCAAAAACTACACCAAAAAATGCACCTTTTTTGAAAACTGTTATGCACCACTACTGGCGTGCTGAACTTTCAATTCGGCTGGCCACTTTGTGACTATTGGATTGCCGACTGAGCTAAACAATCATTTTTCTAAAAATAATGTAGAATATAGTTTTTTAATTTTATTTTCAAGAATTCAAAAACATAAAAATTTATAAACATAGAAAAACTATAGAACTCCAATCATCTCTATCTTTTAGATCCATCTTCTCTTCAAATAATTATTTTAATACAAAATTTTTAAAGATTAAAATTAAAATAATAAATCCTAGATGATGATAATAGACCGCCATCTAATTATATAAAAAAAACTTATATATACATTTTAACCTCTAAGGAACCATAACTGACAAAAATTAATTAATAATAAATAATTAAAATATAAATTTAATCAACCATAATTAATTGATAAACATTCACCACATAATCTCATGACAACATTTAATTATATAGAAACCCTAGAGTGCTAACTCTCTAAAAAATTAAATTCAAGTTTAGGAGAGAATAAGATCACATAATGATGCAAGCAGTGGAGCTGTATAAGTTAGGAGCCATGTTCGTGATCCCTTAAGCCATTCAAGTGGTCCAATCACAAGATCTAAGGCCAAGCGATTCAAGGAAGCATTGAACAGGCTCATTCAATAAGATTGTGACATGTCACATAAATGGAGCCCTGGTATGGGTCCAAATCAATCACAAGAGAGCCTAGTCACTATGATTAAGGTTCTAGAAGATTCAAATTGATGATGGTGCATGATTCCAGTAAATTGTGGGGCAAACTTATAATTTCAGGAAACCTTCCTATTTTGCATCGACACATGGGTGCCATGTCATCATGTTCGAGTCTCGTCATCAAATTATCTTTCTAATGTAATTTTTGTGATTTCTTAGTTGCCAAACTCGGTTTTGTTTGGCAAGAAAACAAACTTGGATATTTTTTCTTTTTCTAGATTAGGTTAGGCACATTTTAAGGGATAAAATTAGCTACTTTTCTTTTATTTATTTCTATTAGATAACAACCAGCAAAGTCAGATTTTAGGGCTTAATTTCGCATGGGAAAGCGCCAATTAAGGGATTTTCTAAGTCAACATTCGATTAGGGATTCTTTTGGGATGAAAATCATTCTTATATAATTGTAAACACTTTTTTATTCTAATTTTAATTAATCAGATCATTATTCATGACTTTTGGTGAGACTTAGCGTTCTTCTTATTTTCTTGAGAAGACTCTTTGAACTTATCAAGATTAATCTTGTGGCGTTCAACAAACTGACTTATCATCTAGAGTTTAAGTGTTCTTGCAAATTCTAGATGTGGCGTCTTCCTATCTGTGGTTCTTGGTTCGTGTCTCTCTAGATTA
>CAMOHE010029939.1:0-13720 GCA_946598075.1 Artocarpus hirsutus | reverse complement strand
GAAATGTTTTTAAGTTGTGAGAATTACAATGTACTTACTAAGCATTAGCTTATTCAAGTTTTTCATCATGTTGCAGATAAGGGTAAGAAAGTTATGAAGTAGGCAGAGGACAATGACATGCGTGTGAGCTAAGGAAGATGGTTGCAAATGGAAGAATGCCAAAGAAAGAGATGTTAAGGGAATAAGCTATGATTTTCAATTTTAATTATGTTTATAAATTTAAGGATATGTTTTATAATTTAAGTATAATTTTTATAAATTTTGTGAATGTGTTTTTATTAAATTTTTCTTCCGCATTTGAAGTTTTAAAACTTGTTATCAAAATTTTTTTTTTAAAGGTTCGGCCTGCCGACCATACTAGTCGGACTGTCAAAGATTTTCAATCGGCCTGCCGGTTGCCAAGCATCGGCCTGCCGATCTTGTATTTTTGAAAACCCCATTCTGCAAGGCCTCGGACGGCCTGTCGATGGGTGACCTTCGGCCTGCCGAAGTTAAAAGTTCGGCCTGCCGGCCGAGACATGTTCAAAGAATTTTATCTTTTGTTTTTCAAAGGCCATTTAATTTTAATGATATTAGCAAACTATTTATACAATGTCTATGGAAAAGCAAATTGTTATAATTAAGAAGGATTATAATTTCTTATAAATTGTAGTTTTGTATTTCTATAAAAAAAAAAAAGGTACGTAAAGATCCTGGGAATGCTTTTCCAAACTATGATTTCAAATGCACGTTATTAATTACAATAGTTTGCTATAAATAATATTTTAATGAATAAACGTAACGACATCTGTGACGTCCGGAAGGGGGGCGTTACACACATCGGCTAGGTAGAGGACCGAAGAGCAATACTTAAGTCTTGGGCTGTCCACCTCTCAACAAGAGCTCTTTTGGGACGTGACAAGTGGTATCAGAGCGGGGTACTGCCTGCCTGGTGTGTGGACTCTCCACGGTCCAGTGGGACCCTCAGGGGAGCCGATCTGTGACAGGGGCGTCACGCGATTGGGTGGAGGAGAGTGTAACGTACAAAAAGTCCCACATCGGCTAGGTAGAGAACTGAAGAGCAGTACTTAAGTCTTGGGCTGTCCACCTCTCAACAACAGCTCTTTTGGGACGTGACATTATGCCCAGTAAGTCCATACACGACCCACATGCAATGTTTACTAACATACATGATCCAGTTATGCTTTATTATGAACATTACTTATCCTTATCATGTCTTATCTTTAGCTAGGGCCCAAGTGTTTGTACCATTGCGCACATAGGTCTACATGACACCAAGATCATACTATAACCTTGAACTCCCCTTGAGTCAAGAGTTGGTATGACATTCTTCTTATTTCTGGTGGTATATTTATCAGTCCAATTATTATGGTTATCATACCATGCATAAGGTCATATTCACATACTATACACAAAACATAAATACTCTTCTACTATATAGTATACACAAGTACATATTTTATTTTCTCACAGGTACACATATCAATATACACACAGGTATGCATCTAATATGCACACAGGCACATATATTATTGTGCACACATAGGTATACATCTTGATATACACACAAGTATATAATTATATGTATATATTATATTTTATACCTACAATTTCATACTGTAAGTGGGATTGGTACTTACATGACTAGGCTATTGTGCTAACCAATCTCAGTCCCCTTTTCCTAATCTGTTAGGGTCCTGTTTGGCCAATTATAATGTTATTAGCCACATTTCTACTATTTCGTCTTGTGCATTAATACAAAACATTCTTTAATCAATAGACTGGTTATATACTTGTCTATAGCTTTAATGATCTTAGATTTTCTTTTCCTTATCTTATTCTACGTTATCGTTTCTAATGAAGGGCGAAAATCTTATTAGGAATCCCTTTTCTCATTTGAATGTTTCAGAACGGTTTGGGTTACTCATGAAAAAATAACGATTTTGTCTTTGGTGGGCCATCCTAAATTTATCGAGCTTGATTTTGCTATTTAGTAAAAATTGTTGCTTATTAATTTTAAAACAATACTGTGGGGTATCGGGTTTTCTTATTTCACATCGATGCCCCATTTTAATAAAATTTTGCAATGTCATCCCCTATTTGAAAATTTTGACAATTTTACCCCCGAAACTAAAAATATTCTCTTTAAACTATAATTTTCCATTTTTCATAAGGATTATATTTGCTCAAAATACCATACCCAAAATCCTTTTGCAAAATAACATTTAAATTTTTTTCAATTTTAACAATTTTTTGTAAAATCAATAATTCAGAAACGAACGCGATTTTCAACGAATCATTTGCAATTGCTAACAGTTTTATTGAGATTTACAACTTTTATGTTTTAACTTTTTTCAAAATTCTCACTCTATTAGGGTTTTTGGTCATTTTTCAAATTTGCTGAGAAAAACTTTTTCTTTGAAATTTAGACCTTGGGTTATTTTTGTAAAAATCAGTTTTAAAATAGCATTCTAGCCACTGTGAATGCAGATTCAATCCTTCCTAAAACCATTTTCATGCCAAATCACCATTCTTTCTAAAACTAGCATCAAAATTGCAAAACTACCCTGCTTGTGCATAACCCACAATTTTCACACTTAACCCTTAATTTCCACAACACCATCACATCATGAACCACACACTCAAGAAGTTCAACCGTTCTCTTGCTTGAATACCCACATGCCTTTTGAAATAATCAAAATTAAAACAAAACTAAATAAACCTTAAGTTTGAGAATTGGAACTTACCCAAAGAAAAATTTGTGATTCTATGCCTTCCAAGGGCTCCTTTGCAAATTTTTCCTAAGCATTTTTCACATGAGAACACTTTGAATCAAATTCCCCTTTTAACCCAGGAAAAAACCCCAGGAGAACTTGAAAAAAGTTTAGATTTTTACCTCAAAAGTTGATAAAATCCTTTGAACTTTGCTTCTTGAACTCAATTGGGGCCAATTTTGCAAAGATTTGAAGTTGGAAAATTTTTGGGGAAATGCTTTTATGGCTGTCGTGGGGTGAAGGGACGAGAAAATGAAAATTTTTTTGGCTTGTTTAAGCTTTTAACCAAGCTTATCCTATTATGGTGACTCATCAAGTATCAAGTGGTTTACTAAGGTGGCAAATTGTGATTTGGCCACCTTTCATGGCATGGTGACCCAATAAGATTCCAATGGGTGTCCACTTGGTGGGCCCCAAAATTTACACAGTATAATTTTTCACTATATAGTATTTTTCTTATGCTATTGTAGTAAAACTAGTGAAAAACGTATTCTTAGACTATAGAAAATATTCTACTTTGTCTTTGGTTTACTTTTCGAAGCCAAATATAGCATTTCTTATATCTATGTTTTCACTTAGCAATATATCTATACCGCATCAGACCCCATTTGGCACTAGTTTTGGGCTTTTGTAGATTTTCTATATTGTTTATACCTTAATTATCCATCTATTTATATCATAATTTTACAATTAATTGTGATATAAAATTCATTTTATGGATATTATTTACTAATTTCTTTGAGTATAAAATCTGTATTTGTTAATATCCAACATCATAACAAATTTACAGTGGAACTTCCTATTAACACTGTATTCTATATTTTATCGTAATGTTTAATTTACAAAAATACGATTTATGAGGGTAAATTAATTAATCAAATCTAATTAAATATTAAATTTTATTAATGAATTTTCCTTCGGTCATTACATAATCGCTTAACTATATATCAAATCTTACTTTGGTCATTAACGTTTGAAATGTTTCAAAACTGACCCTGATCTATCTTTGATATGATAAGATTAGTCATTTTATCATCTGATTATTAAAAATGAGAGAAAAAACACATGCATTGTTTGTTGAAGACAACTGGATTATTGAAATGGATCGTAATTTTAAATGAACTTGAGGTCTTATTAGACGTTATAATGTGTACTTTTGAAGGAAAACTAGATAGAATATACCAAAAAATACATGCCATTCAAAACCTTCTTCAATCAGTTAATCCCGCCATTAAAAGCAATTAAAATGTCTATTTCACCCTCACTTTAATGGCATATAGATGACACATGATCTAGCTTTTTAGTTTAAATTTTAATGTAAATATAATGGTAGGACTACCTTTGTCCATTCAAGATAGGTTGTGTAATGCCCCGAAATTTATTAAGTATTATTAATGTATAAAATGGTGAATTAGTGTGCCATAATGAGTGTTTTAAACTTAATTAGATTGTTTTATGAAATTTCTAAATTAATGTTATTTTTTATTATTTTAATGATTTTTTATTACTCTTAACTATTTTTATTTGTTATTTTGAATTTTGAAATAAAATAATTTGTCAAATGTCAAAAATGCCCCCTTTTGCAAAACAGTGGGTGGCATACGATTTTCACATAGTAAAACTACTAACTTCTTCTTTTATTTAAACCTTTCTCTCTCCCTATCTTTCACTCACGTCTCTCTCTCTTTCCCTTTCTTTCTCTCGTCACTCTCACTCCCTCACTGTCTCTCTCTTTCTCCCTTTTTCTTAAAATTTTTTATTCAAAAATCAAACCCAAGCTTCAGTATTCCGCAGATTAGAAGCTTGGGAACACGTTTAGACGATTACAACTTTGATTTAAAGCTTAAATCAAGGTTAGTTTTCAAACTCTAAAGTTTTCTAAATTTTTCAATTTTCTTAACATTTTGAAATCTAAGCTTATTTGAACTTAGAAAACCTTTGATCTAACTTAGAAGAACTTCAAATACCTAGAATCTAAGCTTAGTTTGAAGAAAAACAGATATAAATTAAGATTTTTTTATTTTTCTCTATTTTTCCTATTTTGAGTTTTCTTGAATTTTTTAATGTAAATCTTGTTTAGATTAGTTTAAAAGTGTCTTATAATGTTTTTCCATCATCTTTAAATATTTTTTATGCCTGAGAACTAAAAAAAAATAGGTTGAAATGAGGATTTAGGCTCAGGGAGGCCGAAACCTTGCCTCGAAAATTCTTAAATTTTTTAGTTTGGCAGGCTGGATTCAAGAGTTCGACAGGTCGGATTCATATGACCTGCAGGCCGAACATGGAAAAGTTCGGCCGATCAATCTTGATTTACCGGCAGGCTGAACTAGGGAGACCGAGAGGTCAACCAGGTATAATGAAAATTTGTTAATTTTCACCCGTTTTCACCATTTTGAACCCCGAACGAGATTTCAACTTTATGATATGATGTTATAAATACAAATGGCACACTAGGACACCATGAGCTAGTTTAGTAATATAAAATATCTCAAACTAGATACTAATAGACCTAGTTTCTATTTAAGGTTGTTTGTGGTTCCGTAAAGCTAACGTAAAGCGGACCGACCCTGCAGTGTTGGACAATGGCATGAATATTGAGGTAGCTTCTACTCCTTTTCTTGGTAGCCTAGTTTTTAAATGATTTTAGTCTCAAAAGGATTTTTATCAAAATGTTTTCAATGATTTATTGAAAAAGGATTTTTATTGATTGTTCTTACAAACAGTAGATTGAGGTGATTTTCATAATAAACCACATAATGAATGTAAATGAAAATACTTTGTAAAAAGAGATTTCAACAATTAAAGAAATATATATATACGGGCATGATACCATATCAGAGATCGGGTCATGTAGCGTTCGACCTTAGAGACAGATCTTAAAACCCAACTGGGCCACTACGGTGGTACTATATATATATATGGTTTGCCCAAGAAAGATAAAGGTACTTTCTGGATGAACTGTTTTAAATAAGATTTATTTAAATGAATTTATTTAACTTTGTTTTCTAATTATTCCTTTGAAAAGAAAATTTGTATTTAAATTATTTTTCTGTTTTTAAAGCATAATCCTACTGAACTTTTCGCTTACTTTTTATTTGTTTTTAAATCTTTCCCCTCTAGGTGAAATTCAGCTTAGAATCTACGGAGAGACCACCGGCCGAATTCGTGAGCTATAGAGGAACCAGTGTAAGTTATTTGTGTGAAATTAAACAAGGCATGTATTCCTTTAACTTATCTTTCTATTTTTGACTGTGGTTGTAAATTAAATATTGTCGATACTAAGTGTGTATATAAGTTGTGGGTCAGTAGGACCCAACACATAATTTCTCTTTCTTTATTATTTTATCTCATTTTGTTTTTTCTTATTTGTTTAATTATTATAAATATCTGCTTAAAAGGCTTTTAAAATTACCACTTATTTTTTAATTAATTAAATTCTTAAACTGATGTTTTAATTAAAAATTCTATTTAATTAACTTAAATAAACCATCATGTCACCTCCCGTACTCCGAGGCATGACAGGTTGAGATCAATTTCGGTTCGTTCTAAATCTTAGGGACCAAAGTGAAAGTTTATTGTAAAGTTTAAGGAACATTTTTGGATTAATCCTATTTGTGTTTTGCTATGAAAGTAGGGACCAATAATATCCTCATGCTCTAAGGTAATGTCACTTTCAAGTCTATTGGATCATAGGCAAAATAGAGAAAAGAACAACACGTGCCCCATCATCAATCTCTAAAGGTTTATGCATGCCAAAATTAATCTCACTATTTATTTTTAGGATGGATCATAGGTGGAATGGAAGAAAACATAAAAAAAAAAAAGAGCAACACATGCTCTCGTTATTAAGGTTCACACTTGTTAAATACACGATCTCACTAAGACGGACGATGAAGTACCGATGTAAAGAATAAAACCTCTCATAAAATGGAAAAAGAGTCTTGAAGCAAGCATTTCTTTTCGCTATAGGCTGTGGGTAAATTGTTTGTTGGCTGTTGTGTGGATTAGTTTTTTTTTTTCCCTTTTAAATTCTTTTATTTGATTTTTTTTTCGTTCCACTTTTATTTCGAATAATTTTTCGAAAGACTTTTAAGTTCTAGAGGTCATTTGGAGTAAAAAATCTAGATTTACAAGCTAATATTTTTAACGTATAATAGTCATGATCACCATTTTATTTATTTATTTAAAAAAAATCTATAATCAAATTAAGATCAAAACGAAATTTGAAATTTCAAAATTTGTTATTTTATATCTAACCTAGTTTCATCAATGAACAATCCTATTTAACCTCATGGGGTTATAACTTCACTAAAAATAAAAGAATAAAACCCAGTTTAAATATTATGACCAACTTACAAGAATGCCTTACAAATGCACCACCTTTTAAAAAATACTCTCTAATAAACCACTTATCAAAACTGCCCCTGTATTTAAAATTAAAGATTTATTAAAAGACTAAGTTACCCTTCCACCTAAAATGAAACTTGTCAGTTTTGTCCTAAAACCCGCCAAGTTCTGTCATGGAACCCATGAGGTTCCACCGTAGAACCTACCAAAATCCATCTCCAAACGTCAAAGTTGGGTCAGAACCTATCAGATTTCAACATATATATATTTTTTGAACATACTAGATTCTGTCCTAAAACCCGACGAGTTTTATCCTCAAACTAACTGCAACCCATAAGATTTTATCTTGAAACCTACTGGGTTTCGGTATGGGACCTATTAAATTTCGTGTCGAAACTTGCTGAAACTTTGTGAAAAACCATCACAGCAAAAGGAAAAAAAAAAAAAACAAAAAGCAAAAGCATTCCAAAAACTTCCGCATCTTAAAATTTCCTCTCTTTCTCTCAGCCTCCCTCATTCTTTCTCTCTCTTCTCTTTCTCTCAGCTCAGCCTTCTCTTTCATCTCTTTCTCTCAGCCTCCCTCGCTTTCTCTCTCCACTCAAGTACAGAGAAAACCATTTTCACTGACTCCATAAAGCAGCCGTTGATTTCCGGCTGCGATCTTCGAGCTGCGCTGTTCAATGGTGGTCTGGCCAAATCTTCCACCGCCGAAGCCCTTTCTTGTGGTGGAGTCGAGACTTTCCTCTTCGAACGCTCCCTCTGACGCGAAGCCCTATGGCGGCGCAATCTTGCTCTGCATGCCCGACAAGTTCTAATTCCCCCTTCACCTGATCGACATCCACGTTAAGCAAATGAAGATCTTCTCGTGGTTGAACCTCAAGGTTGACTTTGGAAAAAACCTTACTTCCTCATGAGTTCATTGACGTGCTCCGCCGTGAGGTCCTTGACTCCTTCCTCTGGTCCCTTGTCAAGTCTAGTTGCATAACACTGATCCTTTCTCTCGTCACGAATCTCAAGATCACGGAGTCGAATAACTCGTTTTACCTGGTTCACTATCTCATCGAAGAAAGCTTTCGCCGGAAGGAAATGACATGTCACTTGATTTTCGAGAGAGAGAGAGTGGAGAGGAAGAGTAGGGGTGGCTCGAGAGAGAGAGTCTTAGAGGGGAGAGAGAGAGAGAGAGAGATGAGGCGCAAAGAGATAGAGACAAGAGAAAGAGTTTAGGCGGTTGAGAGGGGGTAAATTTAAAAAAAATGTTAAATGAAAATTTGAAATTAAGTAAATGATTTTTTTTATTAAAAAAAAGTTTTTTTCGCATTAAAATTGTCTCAATTTGTTTTTTTAAAAAAAATGACTGTATTGAAGAGAGCAACCTAACTAAGGTGGAAACAAAAAAAAACTGAAACTGTTTTAATGTCTAAAAAGTTAGTTTTTAATGTCTAAAAACAAAAAAAAAATAAAGTCATTGACTAAATAAAATTTTTTGAAAAAGTCATTTTTAAAAAAGCCCCGTTGAGAGGAGATAGAAGGCAAAAGACATAGAGAGAGAATTTTAGATCTGAATTAAGATTTCTTTTTTTGATCTAGTTTTAAACTAGGGACAAAAATATAAATTAATAAATTAAATTAAAAAATAAATAATAATAAAGGCACAATTTTAAAAAGTGAAAAAATGAGGGTATATTTAATAAATAGTGTCCATAAAAGACATTTTATATAGTTTTCTCAAAATATAAACTACATACTATGCTGAAACCTATAATTTTATAAGTAGTATGGTTAAAAAGATAAAAAGGATTTTTCTTCACAAACCACATTCCCAAATAACCTACTTCGTCCGTTGAAAGAAACAATATTTAAAGTTAAATATTATTAGCTTACAAACTCTAAAAAAATATTAATTGAAAATAAAAAAAATATTTGTGGTAATCAATGAACAGATGAGTTTATGTAGTTGGTCATTTTCAACTTTTGCTGAATAGGTTCAACTTGATGAATGCAATTTTGGCATTATCAAATGCTGGTGCGCTGTTTACCCAAAAAATATTAAAAAAAGAGTAGTGCCCAACTGACAAAAATAGGCAGAAATATTGGACGCACCGTCGAATATAATATGTCTTATAAATTATTGCCTATCCATCCAGTGGGTTGCAATTAAGCTGCAACTTGCAACAACAAGACCTACGGCCCTCCGTTCAAAAGCTGAGGTATAAATGGATAAAAGTTGACGGTTGTATCCCACAATTTTTTTCAATATTATATAAAAAATCTTATTAAAATTATATTTTGCTTCTTTTAAAAATATACACCGGTCCTTTAAAATTATGTTATATTCTTCTTAAAATTTTATATTTCTCTTCATTTAAATTTTCTTAATAATATTAGTATATGCTCTACGTTTGCTGGCTAATTCTTTGTTTTGCCCCTGCTTCCGCTCTTTTTTTTCAAATATATTTATTTTTTGAATTGAATTAAGTTTATTTGAAAGAATGGAGAAAAAATCACATTTTGAAACTTTTTAAACCAAATAACATGTTTTAAAAATATTTATAATAAATAAAAAATGCTACAATTACTTGTTTTGTCACTATTTTCTTCACCCTCTATTTTTTTCTTTTATGTTATATGTGTATCCTATTTTCTTACAAAAATGAAACATAATTATTATTTTGAGCTATTAATACCAATGTCCTTAAACTTTAAAATCTCTCTTACTTTGCTCCCTGAATTTTAAGAGCCTATTTGTTTCAAAGGTTCAAGTGTGTCTATGCAATCCAAATTATACCCCCAGCTTGAATTCCTTGATACGGCACTAACAACTTGTTTGGGTCTAAAATATGGTTCACTGTAAACCCAAGTACAGGTTGTGTTAAGTAATAAAGTCTCGACGAGTCCGAAGTCGAATCCATGGGAAAGACTTTGCCTTAAATAATTAAGTTTAGACATATTTAAAATAAAAATAAATATTTTCTAATTCAATTTACAATTTTTACAATTTTATGGCAAGAGTTAAGTGGTATTTTGTGAGTTGTAAAACAAAAGAAAAGAAATAAAAAAAAGAAACAATAATAATAAAAATGTTGTGGTTAGAGGATCCACTCTAAATAATTTATTAAGGTTCATTTTAACCATTCATTAATTATTTATAATTAGGTCTAAGTATTTATTGTGTCATCTTCTCTACAATAATGAAGGTTATCAAGTATTTACTGTGCTAGTCTATGCCGACAGTCCAATAGAAACTCATTATTACAAATAATATCGGCGTATATTTATTTTAACATTTTAACTTATTAACAAATCATAAGTATTTATCGTGTTATTAAGCATTGCTCCTGTCAGTTTACGTCTACGATAAATCAAATTTATTTTAACAAGAAAAATATTTAAAACAAAACTAACCATAATTCAAAACAATTTTGGCATTATTTCCGATTAAAGAGTTAAAATTAACTTAATTAATTTTGTCAGAGTTTTACCTTCTTACAACAACAAAAATATAATTAAAAAGAAATTAATAAAATAAAAATAAAAATAAAAATATTTTTAAAACAAAACATTATTATTTATTTAAATATTAAACATAAAATTAACACAAGCATAATCGAAGAGAAATCCAAGCACTCACATAAACTCTAGGACTTAGATTGGTCACAGAACATCTGTTAAGGTAAAGGATTAGAGAAAATATTGGACGAATTTTACAAGCTCAAAAAGCTTGCTTTTTATAGGCGATGTTTGAGAGCATTCGAACGAAATTCGTACGAAACTTGTCAGTGGGTAGGTGAGATTTTTTATTTTTTATATTATTATTTTATTTTATTTTATTTTTTTCTCTTTTCTTTCTCCAAATCAGGTTCATGACGATGCAAGAATTCGGGCGTTATCCGATGCTTCTCGGGCTTAGCAGGACGTGTGCGCGACGTTCTAGGCCTTGGGAAGCTCGTTATTGGATGATGCAACGGCTAAAATATGTGGAGCGCCTAGTGGGACAGGTGGGGCCAGAAGAGCTGATGTGGACCATGGATCTGGTGCCAAAGACTGATCGAACGGAGGAAAAGGAAAGGGCATGCGACAACTCTGGACACGGGCGAGCAAGATTTGAAGAAGTCCGAGATTCCTCCAACACGTGGGATCTGATCCTGACCGATAAGGCGCCGCTATCAGTGCAGTGGTGGGTATGCAGGCACCTATCGCGTAGTGACACATGGCCAACCGTGGAAAAAAATGAAACTGATTTTATATTTTTTTGTCTAATTTTGCTTATTTCTGCACCATTTTCGTATGTTTTTGCTCTAAAATTCAAATTTAAAATTGAGATAATTTAAAAAAAAAGTTGATTATTTTAGAAACATAATATTTACAATAATTATAAAATTAATACAAACTTATAAAAATATTGGGCCTTTACGATTTCACATAGATATATTATTTAAGACTTGAAAAAAATTTTAAATTTACTAAAAATATATTTACAAACTAAAAAAAAAAATCACATAAGATTATTTTTATGATTTTAATTAATTTCTTACAAAACACATATTTAGCACACAAAAACGACTCTAAAAATTATCAAAAATATTCTTAAACATAAAAACATACTAAAATCACATATTTAAATATATTTTTACACTAAGATACAAAAATACTATTTGACACAAAATGCTTTAATAAGGACTTTAATGACAAATAATAATACAAAACAAATGATCTTACGTGTTGATCGGTATCAAACTCAAATTTTCATGAGAAAAAGTGTTTGGCAAAAAAAAAAAAAGAAGGTAAATAACTTAGTTGATCCCTAATCTTTTTAAAAAAATACAATTTGGTCCCTAACTTTTTTTTATTTAACTGAGTCTAATCATTTAAAAAGTTGCTATTTGGTCCCATCCCTTAAGTTTGGACAAAAAAATTATTGGACATTATTTCTTAATTGAAATTAGTAATATAACCTTCAAAATAATTGATAGACTAAAAAATTAATAAAATTAAAACACAAATTTATTAAAAAAACACAACAAAAAACAAAAATAATCTTTCATCTCCTTCTCTGATCTTCTCCTTCTTCCTCCTCAAAAAAAAGAAAAAAAAAAGTTTGTTCTGTTTTTCCCCTTTTCTTGGGGTTACATACCTCTAGATTTTCCTACAATTTCAAGGTTTGTTGATGCACATAATGGCAAACAAATTTTGTAGCACATAATCAACGGGAACTATGGCCCTTCTTTCGTGGCAGTCCCAATCAAGAGTTTATCTTCACATGGCACAAAGACAAAATCATTCTGTGGTTTCTCTCTTCTCCTGTTTCAGAATTCACTCAATCCCTTATCCCTTGAATGAGATTCGCATTGCCTGACAATCCCATCCAAACTCAAGTAAGCGACCAATTATCCACAAGAGTATTTACACACATCGACTATCACAAAAGAAATAGGCACCCAACAACAAAACAAACCCAAATTTCATAGTTTGGACAAGCATAATTTAAAAAGCCCACAAGAAGTTTAAATCAAATACATTTTGAGCCACTCTAATTTGGTGCTAAATTTCCAAGGCATAATTTGTGATCCGGAACTCCAAATTCATGTATGAAAACACAAATTTCAGTTCTTTCTTACAAGCTGAAAAACCTACCAATAGCCTTTTATGGATGGAAGAGAATTTAATTGAGAATTCCAATAACGATGCCAATATTAGGGCATGACTAATTCTAGAATGTTCAAAAGCAATCGATCTCTCCCATCGTTGTACGTGTCAACCCCTTCCACTAGCCCCCCGCTTCCCCGTCATGCAAGTCGCCGTGTAATTTTGTCTTGTCTTTTTTTCATTCTAGAGAAGTCGACCTCCAATAGACATTTTGGGTAGGACCGTCAATTTTAGACACAACACAATGACACGATATGAAACATATTGTCCATGATGCACATAACAAGCCAAAGAAATTACTATTCTTATGTATGCAGATTGAATTTTCATAATCATCCTTTTTTAGCACACATGTACGCCAAACATTTATGGATCGTTTCATGATACAGTCCAACAAACGTATCCCACCAGAAGCTTCTTTAGAACAACTACCACTCATCTGAATATAAATGTAAACAAACAAACAAGGCCGAGAAAATTCTATTGGCAATAATTTGAAATTGGCGGGGTCAATAAGCCACTACACAATAACTATTATTTTGTAGATTTGTCGTTAATACTACATTTAATCATAAACAACCACCCTATTTTCTAAGCCAATTGCAAATTTCACGTTTAGAAAATAAATTTGACTGGAAAGTCTTCAACTGAAAATGTGTACACGCAACACGTGAAAACAGGAAACACATGATACACGCCGGCGCAAGATTGCAGAGATTAAACTATTACACACACACGCACATACACACACACACACATATATATATATATATATATTATAATATTATAATATATTATAATATTATAATTGAGTCCATAATGAGCACTAAAGAGGGCTTGTGTTGTCGTCTAGCACTCCCCCATTAACAAGGTAGGGACAGGTTTAACAATCAACGACGATAAAGGATTCTGGTGAGTCCAACTGATGTACCAATTCCATCTCCATGTTGGAATAT
>CAMOHE010029938.1:0-11362 GCA_946598075.1 Artocarpus hirsutus | reverse complement strand
ATTTTTATCTTACGTTCCATTATCTCACCATTGGAAAACTTACCATCCAAAGACAGTATACCATTCGGTTACACCTATGTATCCAAATGGTTGAGCGCTCCAGTTTTCCAATTACAGGATAACGCATATAAGAGGATATCACTACTCCTAAAGAGGAGCTATGGATTCCATATCTATGAATAACAGGCCTACGTCATCAAGAGTCATGCCTCCAACGTACCGGCATGCATACCACTATTGAGATGTGGGTGTCACCCTTTGGCACATCAAAAGACACAAGTCAAGACAACGGGCCCACTATTCATTTCAGGATTAAGATGCAATACAAATGATTGTCTAAAGTGAATCGATTTGCCAAGACAGAATTATTAATCCAAATCAATTCACTTTATGTCCCGATCCAATACATCGTCACCTATGGCAACGTGCCAATGTTTCTATTCATGGAGTCCTCCTTCGATGGTCAAGACAAACCATCTCCCAATAGGGATATAGACAACATAACAATCTTTACATGAATAAAGCGTCCAACTTTATTCCCTCGATTGCGGATCTTATGATTTAGACCGTCACCTTAAGAATCGTGTCTTCTGCATAATCTGTCCATCATATGCCCAATTCTTAAAGGTTTAGACTGACAGTCTCAGACTATTGTTTGCTTATCATACATTTAACAAATATGAACATAAAGAGGACAATATTTGGTATATTAATAATAAATGAGTTCTTTATTGATAAAAATGTCTTCAAAAACTCATTACATTTTTACTCCATTAGGGCATACATGTCTAACACTAAGGACTAAGAAACTAGAATCATACCATCAATGACCGCATTACTGGTCTAGGCATTTGAACTCCTTGATGTCATGGTGTGAACTTGAACTAGAGCTTTTCCTTGTCCTCTACCAACATTACTAAGTCCTGAATTAGCCAGCCAATATTGCTACGGTGAAGATGATTGCACACTAGCTGTACTCGATGCTCGATACTGAGGGGCATTATGTTGGAAGTTCTGCGGCTAATGTCCTGGTGCTGAATATGACAATTATTGGGGAGGGAACTGATGAAACTGAAGCTGAGGGAATTGCTGAGGCTGAGGTAGGGTTGAGGCTGAGGCTGACGACTAGCTCTTTATCTGGCCTGAAGTTCTAGACGAGTACTCCTAACTGGGCAGTTCCTTTTGATATGTCCCGGCTATTGGCAATAATGGCAATGGAAACTGTAGGGATTGTTGCGCGCTATTGGATGAACTGTTGCTTCTGTTGCTAACATTATCCTGTTGGCTCTTCCCTTGTGTTGGATGACTACTGATGCTCCTCCTGTCGTTTCTTTGTAGTCCTCTAAACGTCCTTGCTCGATCCTCACAGTATTGTGAATAGTCACTTTTCATAGATATTGCTACTGACAAAAGCTCTCCAAAATTCCTAAGTCGTAGGGCAACCACTTGTCATCAAATAGAAGCCTTAAGTCTGTCTTGGAATTTGATACATTTCTCACGTTTGATGCCACGTTCAATTCCATTGTTCTTTAGGCGCTTAGCTTGCTTCCACTAAGTATTAACACCACCTTCAAATTTATAAGCCGCAAACTCCACACGATACTCCGCTGGCACACCGAGGGTATCTAAATGTTTCATAATCGAATCTAGCCAGTAATCAGCTACTTACGATCCCCTTTTCTGTCGAAGGTCAAAACAGATGCACATTGGAACTCCTTAAATTACGCATGCTGATGACTGGCCTCAGAATCCTTTGGTCTTGCTCTTGCTGCCATCTATCGGAATGCAGCAAACATGGCTCTCATCATGCCCTCATCATTCCTAAACTCAGCGTCTGCTATCGAACGACGTCTAGGTGCCATTCGCTCACTTCTGAAAATAAAATTTTAGACTGTCAATGGTATTTCATTGTCGTACATATGTGTGCACAATTCCCAAGGTTCATAACCTTGAGCTTTGATACCATTCTATCATGCCCCGAAGTATAGGAGGTGACATGGTAGGTTGATTAAGTTAAATTAAAGGAAATTTAATTTAAAACACAAGTTAAAGAATTTGGTTAATTAAGAAATAATGATAATTTAAAATCCTTTTTAAACGAATGTTTATAATAATTAAACAAATAAGGTAAAAACAAGATGAAATAAAATAATAGAGAAAGAGAGATTAAGTGTCGGGTCCAATTGACCCACAACTTATGCACACACATAGTAGCGACAATATTAAATTACAACAACAGTCCAAAATAAAAGTGAAAGTTAAAGTTATACATGCCTTGATTATCTTATAATCCAAATCACCTACTTGGTTCTTTTACTGCTTGCAGGTCTGGTCAACGGACTTTTCTCCGATCCTAAGCTGAAATCCACCTAGAGAGGGAAAGATTTTAAAACAAATAAAAAATAAGCGAAAGGCTCAGTAGGACTATGCTTTAAAAACAAACAAATAATTTTAAATAAAATTTTACCTTAAAGAAAATAAAGTTAAATTGAGAATAGTTCATCTAGAAAGTACCTTTTATCTTTTCTAGGCAAACCATAATATTCACCATTGAAGTGGCCCAGCTAGGTTTCAAAAACCTGCCCCCAAGGTCGTACGTTACACGACCCGATCTTTAATATAGCATCATGCCCATATATATATATATATATCTTTGTATAATCATTTGAATTTCATTTACCAAGAATTTCACTTACATTCATTATGAGGTTATTATGAAAATCACCTCAATCTACTGTTCATGAAATCAGTCGATAAATTCCTTTTTCAATCGATCGTTGAAAACATTTTGATAAAAATCATTTTTTTGAGGCCAAAAACATTTAAAGATTAGGCTACCAAGAGGAGGGGGTAGAAGTCCTACCTCGATACTCTCGTCGATGTCCCACACTAAAGGCTCGACCCACTTTACGTTAGCTCTGTAGAACCTTAGACAACCTTAAATATATAAACCGAGTCTATCTGTATCTAGCTTAAGACATCCAATGTCATTAACTTGTCTCATGGTGTCCTAATGTGCCATTTGAGTTTATAAAATCATATTATATCGTTAAAATCTAAATCGAGGTTCAAAACAGTGAAAATGGGTGAAAGACGATAAAATTTCACTATGCCTGGTCAGCCTACCGGTCTTCCTAGTTTGGCCTACCGAACTGTACAGTTTGGCCTGCTGGCAAACCAGGTCTAGTCGGCCAAACTTTTCTAAGTTCGACCTACTGGTCATATTAGTCCGGCCTATCGAAGTCATGAATCCGACCTACCAAATTGAAAAATTCCAAAAATTTTCAAGCATGGGTTTCGACCTCCCTAAGCTTGAATCGTCATTTCAACCTGTTTTTATTAGTTCTCAGGCATAGGAAACATCTATAGATGATAGACAAACGTTATAAAACACTTTTAGACTAATTTAAACAAGATTTCTACAAAAATTTTGAATAATTTCAAAAATAAAGAAAAATAAATAAAAATGAAAAATCTTGGTTTAAATCCATTTTTCTTCAAACTAAGCTTAGATTCTAGTTATCCTAAGTTCCTTTAACTTAGATTAAAGGTTTTCTAAGCTTAAATGAGCTTAGATTTCAAAATACAAAGAAAATTGAAAAATTTAGAAAAGTTTTAAAATTTAAAAACTAGGCTCGAATCGAAGCTTTAAATTGTGTTTTTGATCAGCCAAATGCATTCCCGAGCTTCCAATCCATTGAATACCAAAGCTTGGGTGTATTTTTGATGCAAAAATTGAGATTAAGAGGGAGAGGAAGAGAGAGACAGTGAGAGGAAAGAGAGAGACAAGAGAATGAGAGAGGTGAGGGATTGAGGGAGAGGAAGAGAAGAGAGAAATAAATAGAGAGGAGAGGTGAGCAAAACTGAGAGAGAAAACTGTGTACTACCCACGGTTTTGAAAAAAGACGTGGTTGGTATTTGACAAATTGTTTTGTTTCAAAATTTAAAATAATAAATAAAAATAATTAAGAGTAATTAAAAATCATTAAATTAATAAAAAATAACATTAATTTAGAAATTTCACAAAATAACTAGAATAAGTTTAAAACATTTATTATGGCACACTAATCTATCATTTTACACACTAATAATATTTAATTAATTTTGGGGCGTTACTGCTATATGGACCGAGATTTGTCTCAAGCCTTATTGAGCCCAATACCTGTCTTGGGCCTAACTCGATGACCGGACAACATTTGCCCCCAACTCAGGGTACTTATTTTGTCAATATCCAACATGCCTCATGGTTGTCGAAGGGTCGATGCTGGTGAATATCTTGCTAAAGAAGTCTCTTAGGCTCCTTATAATTAATGATGACTTTGGAGCTGAGGAGTCATCTTGATTATTGGGCTGTCAAATCATAGATGTCAACCATCACGTCATGAGTTAAGGAAATGCATTAAGTTGTTCATTGAAGAGCTGTATTCCCACACAAATCTCTACTGTTGGATAGGATTCTCCGCCCTCATTGTCGAATCAAATTCCCTATAGATCGTACGGCTGATATATGAGTTTCCTTCTTGTATAAATACTTCTAAAAATTGATGTATTTTCATTTTCAAACTCCTTTAAGCTGAAACTCTACCAAAATTCTTCCTTAACCTTTATTTAATCTACTTTTCATACTTTGATCATTTCTTCTCCCTCAAATCCTCTTCAATCATAACAAGATCGACTTGTTTAGGACTTTCTATGGAGCATTCCTACTAATTTTGTACTCTCAGACTTGTTCCAAAAGATAACTCTTTGTATCCCTTTATCTCGATTACATTATTAGGTTAATTTGTGCATTTCTTTGTTTATTTGATGTTACTAGAGTCTATCGACATTGTCTATAGAACTATGGGTTGTGATTTTAATGCATTAAAAGCGCTTTTGGTTGTTTCTATATTTTGGGTTATTTTTGAATACGAACTTTTATACGAACTCTATCCTCACCCTCATATATAGGGGATTAGGTTTCTGACTCTAGCCTTCTAATCTTCATAGATAAGTGCTTCTTGGTTTTTAGGACTTAATCATTTATCTTTTCTTTTGCTTGTGTCACTACAACAAATTCGAGATTATAGGACTTTTATTTAACTACCGTTTCTCAAAAACCGTCGCGATAAGGAAAAAAAATACGGCGAGTTATGTTTGCAAAGACAAAAACCGTTGTGGTATTGGCAGGAGCTACCATACCACGATGGTTTTTTAAAAAACCATCGTATAAGATTAAACTTTTCACAATAGTTTTTATAGAAATAGTCGTGGAAGGGAATTGTAGTAGCCTATATTTTACGGCGGTTTTTATAAAAACCGTCGTGGAAGGTATGAATGTTTGAAATTTTTAGTACTCGTCAAATTTAACCTTTCACGACAGTTTTTACAAAAACCATCGTGAAAGTGGAAGGTTTGGATTTTTGAAATTTTTAGTATCCCACTAAATTTAACCTTTCACGACGGTTTTTAAAATAACTGTCATGGAAGATTCTACATATTTGAAATTTTTAATAGCCTATATCTTTCACGATGGTTTTTATAAAAACTATCGTGGAAGGTTTTGATATTTAAAATTTTTAGTATCTCGTCCAATTTAACCTTTCACGACCATTTTTATAAAAATCGTCATAGAAGGTTTTGCATATTTGAAATTTTTAGTAACCCGTCAAAATTTAATCTTTCATGAAGGTTAAATTTGGACAGGATACTAAAAATTTTAAACCTCGGGACCTTCCACGACGGTTTTTATAAAAATTGTTTGAAAGGTTTAGATGTTTAAAATTTTTAGTATCTCACCCAATTTAACCTTTTACGGTAATTTTTATAAAAACCGTCGTGGAATTTTTAGTATCTCGCCCAATTTAACCTTTTACGACAGTTTTTATAAAAAACGTCATGGAAGGTTTTTATATTTGAAATTTTTAGTAGCTCATCAAAATTTAAGCTTTCGTAAAGGTTAAATTTGGGCGGGAAACTAAACATTTCAAACCTCGGGACCTTCCACGATGGTTTTTATAAAAACTGTCATCGAAGCCCTTCTACGATGGTTTTTATATGAGGCTTCCATAATGGTTTTTAGTAAAAACCGTTATGAAATATTCTGCATGTTTGAAATTTTTAGTAGCCCGTCAATTTTTAATCTTTCACGAAGGTTAAATTTGGGTGGGATACTAAAAATTTCAAACCTCGGTACCTTCCAGGATGGTTTTTATAAAATCCATCGTGGAAGGTTTGGATGTTTAAAATTTTAGTATCTTGCCCAATTTAACCTTTCACGACGATTTTTATAAAAACTGTTACGGAAGGTTTTGCATATTTGAAATTTTTAGTAGCCAGCCAAAATTTAATCTTTCACGAAGGTTAAATTTGGGCAGGATACTAAAAATTTCAAACCTTGGGACCTTCCATGACAGTTTTTATAAAAACCGTCGTGAAAGATAGCGAGGCTTCTACGATGGTTTTTAGTAAAAACTGTTGTGAAATGTTCTGCATGTTTGAAATTTTTAGTATCCCCCCAAAATTTAATCCCGCGCCAACGACATGGCTTTCCTTATTTATTCAAAATTTCTCTAACTCAAACCCACTAACACGCAAACCCCTTTCTCTGTCTAACTCCTCTCCCCAAGACCTAGCCACCAACAAACCCAACCCCTACTGCTTTCCACCAACTTTGACATTCCTCTGTCACTCTCTCCATGACCCACCTAACAAACCCTATGCCATTCGCCACCGTTCATCCTTATCCCTTGATATTCTACTGACTCCACCATCATTCGACTCGTCCTTTGTCGTTCCATCGACTCCACCATCGTTGGTAAATTTCAAACCATTACTTTTAGTTTTAGTGTTATTGTTAGTTCTAAACTTAGCATTATTTTGTTATTTTAGTGTTATTTAGCTTTAGTTTTAGTTTTAATATTAGTTATATTATTTTTTTTTGTCATTTAGTATGTGTTACTTGTATTTGGTGTTTGAAAGAACTTTGAACAACATTTACCATTTTGGTGTGAGAATAGGTTACTTTTTATGTGTTTGTGATGCCTAAGTATTATTATGATACCCACCACATGTTTGGAGATTTTTTTTAGGGGAATACAAATTTTTCACGACGGTTTTTTAAAAATTGTTATGAAAAATTGACATTCCACGACGGTTTTAAGAAACCGTCATGGAATCATAAAGCTTCCAAACGATTTTTAAAGAAACCGTTGTGGAAGCCTTTGATTCCATGACGGTTTTTCAAGAAACCATCATGGAATCCTTAGTATTCCAAGACAATATTTTGAAAAACAGTCGTGGAATAATTTTCCACGATGGTTTTTCAAAAAACCGTCATGAAAAATTACTACAGTACAATCCCTTCCTATGCCAATTTTTATATTATATGATGGTAAAAAACTATCGTAAAAACTCCATATCGTACCACGACTGAAGTTTTTACGACGATTTTCTAACCGTCGTGGAATTATTTCACGACGGTTATAAACCGTCATGGAATCCACAATTTGTAGTAGTGTGTGGCCGTGATAGATAACATGACTAGAGTCGCATTAGTGGTTGAGAAGCAATTAGGCCCATAATGTTACATTCTGATCCTATTAACCACCTGGGAACTTCAGGGAACACTTCGATTCTAGACCTTGAGGGAAACATATAAAAGAAACACAGCTTGGGACTTGACATAGGAGATTACAAAAGGACACAACCTTAGAACCAGAAGACATTATGCAACAGATAGATGATTATGTCGAGGATCTAGACTTGGTAGACAGCAATAGCTTAGAATTAGCAGAGATCAAGGTAGCTCTTCTTGAGGGTGTTCCTCTAAACAATCAAGATATGATGACAGTTCCCTAAGTAGACCCCAAAGTGGATGGTTCTCATCGCCTCACCTCAAGGGAAGAGTTTATAAAAGACCCTATTGTTGCGACCTTTAGATTAAAAGCATGGTATAGGGTTATGTACAAATAATTTTATGAGCCCTTTTCTTATTTGGGTCTTGGATATATCATGCTGGGGCCCAATGATTAGGCCACTAATCCATCAAAGGGTACAACCATTGTCTACACCTACATTTTATCATGTGGTGTCTTCCTTCTATACCATCCCTTCTACAAGAAATTCTTTAATGAATTTGGAATCACACGCCCTCAACTAAATCGCAATGGCAAGAGGATCTTGTTGGAGTCATATATATTCTCTAAAAGGTTCACCTTAAGACTAAGTTGACTATCCATAAATTCCTTTACATGTTTATGATCAAGTTGGTGTCCAACTTACCTGGCTTTTACTACTTCGATGCTTATCCCAAAATTGGAATTTTGATTAATGGCAAGCCAAGCTTGACTCACAGGTGGAAGGAGTCATTCATCTTCTCGAAAGGCTTGTTTGACCATCACCATAATAAGAAGGGAGATCCAGTCCATGTTAGACGCCATTTTGCATTGCCATATCAGTAATCAGCATAACCTCCTCCGTACACTACTATTTGCAGAAAGGTGTTGACATCTTGATTTTCTTTTAATGTAGACCTCAAACCTCCTTACTCGATGTTGAATGAGGATGAGCTAGTTTAGATAAAGGCTGTTTTGATATACCCTCATAGCTTCGTCATATACGCCCTTATCCAATAGATATAATTGTCTTGCTATCGACCTCTCAAACCTAGCTTTTCCTCTAACAACGCTGACTAAGTCAGAAGTAGGTGAACAGAGGATTCCAACTGGTCCAACTCCAACGGTGAATATTAGTAGCAAGGAAGAAGAACAAAAAGGTATTAATGTAGTTCTTTTTAATTTCTTATATAAGTTTCATACGTGTTAGTGATTGACCTCATTTTTTTATCTTAATCGTAGATATGGTTTCAAAGTATGCTGGGGTGAAGAGGTAGGGGGCTACCTCACAAGGCCTTGAGCAAAAAAATAAGGGTCATCAAGACACTTTGGGAGCCAGCCAAAATTGAGGTTAGTCAACACAAAGACGACTCGTCTTCTTAAGGTGGTCATTTGGACACTAGCCCTCTGGCTCTAGTCATATCTGCTCCCTTGGTGCAGAACTTAGGCACCAAGAAGTCCTCCAAAGGGAAACAGACTTAGGTTATGTCGATAGTGCTTTTGGACAACCT
Source organism: Artocarpus hirsutus (assembly GCA_946598075.1). NCBI lineage: Eukaryota > Viridiplantae > Streptophyta > Magnoliopsida > Rosales > Moraceae > Artocarpus > Artocarpus hirsutus. Next base: position 2,256 of record CAMOHE010029938.1, on the reverse strand, counting down.
AGTAGTCACCATCTCTAGCTACCTGCCATGGATGAGCTTAGGGATAGAGAGCATCTACGAGAACTATAGTGAAAGTGACTGGGTAGACTTATAGGAGAAGACGGGCCTTGAGCAATACAAAAACCTAGTCAGGTGCAACAAGTAAGTATCTGTCCACCTTTTTGATGTTATTTTCTTCCTTTTCTCAGGTACTAATAATTATACATTTGCCATAAGTTTTTATCTCATCCCTCACTAGCTATGACCTCCACACCACCATAGTATTTTAGAAGGAGAAGTTGGATACCACGATTCTCAACATTGAAAGCAAGTTAGATGTGGTGGAGGAAACGTTCAAGGAGTGTTCTAAGGAGAAAAAGGATACCAAGGAGCCTCTGAGGCAAGCTGAGCAAAGGATTAGGAATCTCAAGGAAATGCTAAAAGCAAAGAAGTAGGAATTAAAAAGGAAAATGGCCAATGCCCATGCTCAAGTCGTTGAAGAGTTTAAGGCGATGGCCAAGATGACTGAGATGAAGGATGGCTTCTTTGATGAAGGAATTGAATCAATCACTGCCACTATTAATGAGAAATTTCCTAACCTTCACCTCAACTTCCTCATGACTCAAGCTAGAGAAGTTCCTAAGGAGACTATTGAGACAACCACTGCTGCCGCTTAAGGCAAAAGGAAACCTAGCTCTGCTGCTCCTATCTTTTGTTTTATTTTTGCAACAACCATAAGGCTGAGATAATGGGCTTTATGCTCTTCCTTCTATAAATTTTGTTATCTAAATATTTATTTTCTATCCTATTTTCTACAAAACAAAAGTGTGTTAGTAAAATTTTCCATTTGTGAACGTCTGATCAGACTAATGACGAAGATTGATTGAACCTATTTCTTAATTGGCTAGGTTTTATAAAAACTTTCAAAGTGCAAACGGCTAAGCTAATTCTTGTTACTAGGTTAAGATTATAATTGAGTTTAGGTTTTAGTTTACAATTACTTTGTAGTTTCAACACAAGTGTAAACAATCAGCCTGATCATCTTCACCATGTTTTTTAATAGCCAATTTTATCGCTTTTTAGGTTTTGGTTTAGCATAAGTGTAAATAACGAAGGTCGTCCTTTTCTTTGGTTTTACTACATAAATGTATATAGCCAAGGACTCTATGTGTCTAAGGTTAAATATAACGATATATAGTCAAAGTGTAGATAACCAAAATAGACTTTTAAGTCTTAGGCTACTTAATTTGCTTGTCGAGCTGATGACTAAGCTCTTTGGGCTTTTACCATTCATAGTGCATTTTCTATGCATGGAGTTGTCCCTCTGTCTTTAGCCAAGCACTATGCTTTAGTATTGGACATTATATGTAATAACTAAAGTAAAATAAAGACAACATACTATAAATAATCCTTGGAGATTTTATTGATTTCTTAAATAGAAAAATACGTAAGTACTTGAATTTTGATGTTCTATATAATAACTTAAAAAATCTCCTAATGGAAATTAAGACATGGATAGGTTGGCCTACTAATGGTATGGTCTAAGATGGTTGCATTCCAAGGGTGATCTATTACTCATCTTGACAAGTGTTTAAGATGATATATCCCTGGTGTGACAATTACTTGAACTCGGTATGGTCCTTCCTATATGAGTCCTAAAGGTCCTATATTCTTTTCTTCAATATTTTGGGCAACTCCTTTGAGAACTAGATCACCTATCGAGACGTTTCTTCCTTACCATGCTGCTCTTTGTTGGTATGTGGCCCATCTGATCTGTGCTGCTAAGCTTTTTTCCCCCAAAAGTTCTTGTAACACCCCGAAGTTAATTAAATAGTATTAAGAGTGTTAAATGGTGAATTAGTGTGCCATGATGAGTGTTTTAAACTTAATTTGATTATTTTGTGAAAATTAAGAAACTTTATGTTAATTTACTCTTTTAGTGATTTTTAAATTATTCTAAATTGTTTTTGATTGTTAATTTAAGTTTTAATAAAACAATTTGATTTGAAAACAGAGTGTGGTTGCACACAGTTTTATGCAACTGCTTTTCTCTCTCTTCTTCTATTTATTTCACTTTCTCTCTCTTTCCTCTCATTTTCTCTCGCTCATTCTCTCTCTTCTCTTCCTCTCGGTTCACTCACTCTCTCTCTCAATCTCTCAAAATTTTTGAAACAAATCACGTTTTCAAGCTTCGGGCTAGGAGATCGAAGGCTCGGGGACAAGATTCAACAACAAAAACAACGTTTTCAAGCTTTGATTCGAGGTTAGATTTTAAAA
>CAMOHE010029937.1:0-13389 GCA_946598075.1 Artocarpus hirsutus | reverse complement strand
TACTTGAGTTGAATAATATATAGAGTCTAAGGCAAACGACAGAAAACTTCTGACAATAAGGCTCCAATTGTGGGAAGCTTTATGGATTGAATCCACTTGCTGTGAGAGAGTGAAGATGGAATGAATGAAGCAAAGAGAAGAGTGAAAAAAAAGAGTCCAATTCACAGAGCACGTTAATGGGATTGTTGTTTATAATGTGTTTTTATTTGCTGCTGATGGTTGAGATTGAAAGCCATGGACAGTTGGTGATGATGATGCTAACTGTTGAACGCTTTTTCATTGTGTTTCAACTGTTGGGAAGTTTTTTTAAATTCTGACTGTTGGTGGAGGGATCTAGGATTAATGGGTGACACGTAATTATAAATATTGTGCTTAAGGCGAGCATTGGAATTGGATTTTGTTTCTATTACATAGAACATATGTGAGTTGAGTACATGAATTGTAGCTTACGATTTGGTTTGCTGCTTTTTTTTTTTCTATAAGGTTGGTTTTGTTGCTATGTTGGATTTGATAACATTCTTTATCATGCAAGAGCTTGAATAGTCCTCAGCCAAATAATTGCACTATTACATGCCTAGAATGAATTGCTTGTTACCAACGAGGCCTACCATTTTTGGGTGTTTGAGACTTGTCTAATTTATGTCCTTTTTGTTCTGCAAATGTAAATGTCAAATTGACAGTTTTTCCTGACTTCAACAAAACAACGGCTCCTCATATTACTATAAACAGTTGCATCACTTGTCACACACCTTGATCTATGTGTGCACAATGGCACCCTCTTCAGCCCATTGAGTCCAATTTCTCTTTAGTCCAACTTGAGGAGCTGTATCTTGAGCAATTCATGTATCCAGTGTGAGTTACAACCAAACCTTGTGCACATTGACATCATTATAGGGGTACGGTTTGTCTTTATTATGTGAAAAGGCAACAAAGTTGTGTGCTTGCAAAATCTATCAAGTCTACCTTTTACAATATTGAAGACGTGCAGCTTCTCTCTCTGTCCTGTAAGCCTCAGTGAAAGCTTCTTGTTTACTATTTCTTCCATTGTCCTCGGCACCTTTCTTCTGCTTCAACTTTTTTTCAGTTTGTTTCCTAATGACAACAGATTTTTATGAACCAATTGTGAAAAAAACACTTCATGTTACAAAAATACTAGGCCTACTTTAGTTCGGCCCTCGAGCAATTTTTATTTTATTTGATGTCTAATGTCCCTATAACCAAACCTTGTGCAGAAATGTTAATTTTTGAACATGTGTGCAGTCATGTTTCTTATGTTATTTGTGATCACTGATATGTGAGATATAATATTGATGTTATTGTGCACAATAATTAACGTCAAAATGTAATTTCTATACCACTTGTACATATTACAGTGCATCGCACTATGTTGCTGATATATTTTCTCTTTTGCTTGTTTTGTTTTAGTTGCTAGACTTTAAACTTGATGAGTATCTTGGTACTACACAGTGATCTTAGAGAAAGTGCTGGCTATGATGACACTAAACATTGCTTCGTCATGTTGGTTGAAGGTTTTAGTATTGTGGATTGTCGCGCTTAATATGCTACTGTGCTCTTGGTTGGATATGCAAAGGCTTGTGGCGTTTTGCAACATTCATTTCCACCTGTCCTTGTGCGTACCAATCGGTCGTAGCATTGCTCTGGCCGTCATGCAAGGCAATCCACAATCTAATGCTCCTAATGTGAACAATAAGAAGCAATTATAGTTCTGAGCCATCTTTGTCGACGAAACTTATTAATTTTTTTTCTTCTGCTTGTCCTCCCACAATTTCACATGCATTGGATGTTGCCGGCTGGGTTGACTGTTTGGTGGAAATGGGAAAGATGGGGAAGAGAAGGAACGAAGATGAGGCAACTGTTAATTGGAGCCGACAAAATGAGAGAGCTTTGTTATTAAGGCTAGTGGACCATCAAACAACCGCCCTAGGATGACATCCTACCGCAGCCGACTGGGACCAATGGGCAAGGGAAATTTTTGGTCATGGTGTTCCCGGCAAACATTGCAAGCAAAAGCAGAATTCACTGGGGAAAATTTTTTAGCTATATTCCATTCTGATAAATGCAAGTGGCCTTCGTTGGGATCCTGAAACTAGGGCCATTCGTTGCGAGGCAGAGTATCTAGATGAATTCTTAGCTATAAGTTTATTTAGTTTTGCTGGTATCTGTCTTAATTCTTCCAAATATTAATATGACTCTCGAATTGTATTGAACTGATAATTTTTATCATATACTATCCAGCGCACCCCCAAGTGAAAGACTTGATTGGTAAGGGTATGCCAAATTGGGCGTTGATATCAGAATTGTTTCACCGAGAGTCCACAACCGAAGTCATGCTGTTGCTTCAGGTTTGACTCGTTTGACTGAAGCTTTTACTCCGTAGAGAAGCAACTCCGAGCCTGAAGGATGTTATGCCGAGATGGACTTAGAAGATGATAACAATAGCCCTAACGATAGGGCATACATTGCTCACTTGGCAGGACTTGACGGCTGCAGATCAGGAGTACGTGCCTACAACATTGCATCTACCTCCCAGAGAATTGGGAAGAGGCTAGTGCGTAGCAAAGGTTTGGTGGATTCCCAAGTAGCTGCCACTGCCTTACAAAGCATCGCAGATTCCTTATCCAACTGCAGCCGTAGTAAGGGCACTGATGATGGAAGCTCAGCAAATCAATGCGCGTCGGATGATGAGGAATGGAGGCAGTGCTTGACAATCATGAATGAGATAAACCTAGGCCCAGATCAATACGTGGACTTTACAGAATACCTATCGACTAATCCCAAAATCCAAACTGTGTTCCGCGTAGCCAATGAGGAATGTCGCATGGCCTTTGTACAGAAGGGGATCGCAAGAGTTCAATCGCAGCAACGGCAACCACCAAAGCGTACGCCTCCACCACCAGTAGTGTCGCATGCGCCATAGGCACCTTTCTTCCATCCTCCCGCCCAATTTCAGCGGGACCTTCCATATTAGTTCATCCAATTATTACGTCATTGCCATTTATTTTCCCAACCATTTGTTCGCATTTGTCATGGACTTGTTTTATTTAGATTGTATTCTGCATTTCATTTTTTCTGAGTGTATTCTTCATCGTAATTTTTCATATTGTATTCTCCGCTAACGATTGTATTGTTGATTCGAATGATGTTTAATTTGTATGTGAGGACATATACTTAATTATTACCAGTCGTCATTGGTGTATTCTGTAATTTATCTTATTACCAACTACCATGGTGTATTATTGTTATATTATTTGGTTACTGTATTAATATTATCTGTATGTGCCCGTCCAATAGGGTTTATCTAACAACAATGATATATTAATCCATAGTTTTCTCAAATCTCACAACATATAATAAATTCCTTGTAGGGATTTTATGGCAGATTTTGGTGATGGAAGTTATGGACACAATAATTCAAACGAAAATTTAGACGAAGCCGATAATATTTAGGACATTATAGCCACTTTTGCGGCGCTATATGCCGTCGTATTTTTTGCAGCCTCGTCAACAATGCAACATGTTGGGGATGCCTAGACACAAACATGTAGATAATTTGTTGTAGGGGCATCCTAGTAGAATATACAATAAGATTCGAATGGCTACTGACACCTTTACAATGCTGAGTGCAATAGTCCAGAACAAGGGTCTGTTAAGACCAAATCATAAAACAAACGTAGATGAACAATTGATGATTTTTTTGAACATCATATCACAAAGCCAAACAAATAGAGAAATGCAAGATTATTGGCAGCATTCAGGTGAGACAATTTTGCTCTTCTTCACATAGGGCCTAACAGCAATATGTGAATTGAGGCATGACTTTATTCTACAGCCTAAATGGAATGACTTGCCAACACTCGTTTAGAAGCATAGGAACAAGTACCTTCCATGGTTCAAGGTAACTATCTCTAGACCTCATGAAATACTATATTGTCATGTGTAAAACAATTGTCTTAAACCACTTCATGTTTAAATTTAATAAACAAGATTGTGTAGGCGCTATTGATGGTACAAACATACCATGTATTCCACCAAGTGAAGAATCGAGATGGTATATTAATAGAAAAGGATTTCACTCACAAAATGTCATGGCCATCTGCGACTTCGAAATGAAATTTACTTTCATCTTAACTGGATGAGAGGGATCCGCCCATGCTGTGTGAGTGTTACTAGATGCCATATCTGATCGAGGGAAAAACTTTCCAAGACCACCGCCAGGTAGACGAGGAAAAAACGTATTAGTGTTCTCTTTAAGTCAACCTTTGAATTTGTTGCATTTTTAGAATACATCTACTAACACCACTTGTGATTTGCATAGGAAAATTCTATTTAGTAGATTCTGGCTATCCTAATACCGATTGTTTCCTTGCTCCATATTGAGGAGTTACCTCAAGAGCGTAGGCATGGTCCATGTTCACCAAAGGAGTTGTTCAATTATACGCACTCATCTCTTCGCAACTGTATTGAAAGAACCTTTGTGTATGGAAGGCGAGATTCCCAATATTGAAGAGCATGAAGCCCTTTCCATATGACAAACAAACGTTGATCCCAATTGCTTGCGCCGTGACTCACAACTTTGTACATATGTGGCAAAGCAATGATGAGATACTTCAGCAGTATTATGATGACACAATACCGGTGGTTGAGATAGAAGAAGAAAATGTCGACGAAGAAGATGGGGTGCAAGACGATGATGGGGTTGATGTGAACTCATTTATTCAAAATAGAGACGACAACGCCAGCAGGAATGCTCATAGACATGCGTTGGCGAACCAAATGGGGGAAGCTTATGCACAACGCCCTTGGTACACAAGTCGGCATTAATGTTTCATTATAGTAATTTTTTACTACATTAATGTTGGAATGTTTCTACGTTAGCTAGGGGTTTCGCAGCCGTTGACTTAGATAAACACTGTCATGTATACAATGACATTGAAAAAGGAGCACATTTTTTAAATGGATTGTAATATATTTTTTCCCATAAATAGTTTATGGATTGGAGAGAGAAATGGATATTCCGTGAATTGCTAATAGCATGAACATGGCAACAAGAAGCAATAGGCAACAAAATAGGACTTAATATAGTTCTAATTTTTTAAATATTGTGTTCATGTGCACAAAACATTGATTTCTTATTGCATTCAATGAAATGAAAATAATTTATTTCATATACCATTTTATGCACTTTTTAAAAAATGTGTTATTTTTGTAATTTTTTTTTAATTTTGATGAAAGGGACACCAAAAATCTTAATACAAATCTTACATGTACCAAACATATATTCATAGCTCAAATTAGGATTCAAAAACTTACCAAACACATATTTGAATATTCTATTCAAATCTAATTTTAAATGCTCTGCCAACCAAACAATAATTCAAATTATAACTCAAATCACATTATTCAAATCACAATCCAAATCACAATACTATTTTAAAAAAATCTAAATCACCATAATTCGAATACCATTACCAAACGGACCCTAAGATTTTGACTAGTTTAGAGACTGATTTATTTTCTAGACAAGACATGAGATTTGTCCAAAATAACGAGTTTATGACAAAGTTTTGTAAAATTCTAACTGAATCAAATTGAAAATTTAAGTTCAAAATTTGGTAGAATTAGAAATCAGTAGAAAACCCTGTTGTAATATCAAAATTTGAGGAAAGTTAGAACCTAAAAGTTGTATGTCTCATTGAAACTTTTAAATATCATGGAGGATTGTCAAAATTCTGCACTGTTTATTATTTTTATAAGATTTAATCACAAAATTTCAAAGCGATTGAATGAGGAAAACATTTTAAAATTGTTTAAGTTTGATCAAAAAGCTTTTGAAAGTTTTAATCCTTGCAAAATCTAGGCGTTTTGATATAAGATGGATATTTTTGGTCCTGGGGCAAAAATGTTAAGATTTTGTGTTTCGAACCAAAATTTTAAAACTGTATGAACTAGATTTTTCACCAAAATACTGGTTTTCTTAACTATAGTGAGCAAGGAAGTAACCATAGATTTAAGGCCTAAAAAATTTGAAAATTTTGTAAGAAAAACACGTTAAGAGTGAAATAGTCAATATTTTCGTATTATAAGTAAAAACCTTAAAGTTTTGGTAAAATGGATTTTTTGAAAAAAAAACTGATGTTTTGTTTTTTGCAATATTATGAGTAGTAAGCAAATGTAAGTTTTGATTAAAATAGGTTTCGAAGGTTTTCTAAAACCCCTCAAGGGCAAAACAATCATTTTTTCATAAAACGGATCCCAAAGCGCCTGAATTAGGAAAATGCCCCTTAGCATGAATTTTTTGTACCCCATTAGTAATGAGATGGTAAAGTAAAACAAGAAGTTTAGTAAAGTTACAAGATTTACAAAAAACCATTTAAGGGTAAAATTATCATTTTTATAAAGCCGTTAAAAGGAGCTGAGCCGTCCCAATCAATAAAGCGCCCTTAGATGAAAAATATTTTGTACCACATTTAGTAAGGAAACCATTAAGTAAGACAGGAAATTTGAGTTAGGAACAAACATGTTAAGTAGTAAAGAGTTAAACAAATGAGAAATAAGGCTAAGAAAGAGGAATGAATTATTAATGTTTAAGTTCCGTTATCGATCGAGTAGAGTGATAATAAGAAAATTTAGCTAATAGTCAGGTGTAATTTTTACAAGACACAAAGTCAACTAATAGAAGGGAAAGGATAAACTAGGAACGTTAGAGTACTGCTTAGGTAAGTTTCAAACTTTACCTATAGTATGAAGAAAATCAATTTCAAATACTTTATAAATGTTTGAAATGTATTGCATTTATTATGCATAACATTTTAAACTTTAAGTTATGATTTACAATGGGGTTGCAATTGTTATCTTCTATGCTACAAGCATGAAGTTACGTTGTACATTATGTTCACCAAGATTACAAGAGTACTAATCTAACCTTAAAGTTAAGATAAGAAAGAGTCTCCTGACCCAAGGCAAGCGCAATTGGTATATACACTTAGGCCCATAGTTCAAATAAGATAAGAACGATGATAAGTAATTCATAATTAAGTATAAATGAAATCATGCATTATGATGTTTCTTGCATTCCTTTTAGAAATGTTTCTAAGAAAAATGTTTTATGAAAAACATTTTATAAGAAAACATTCTATGAAAGACATTTCATGAAAATATTTACAAGAAATGTTTTGAGGAAGTTGTTTTTACAAGAAAGTTTTTTAAGAAGAAAAGTTTTATGAAAAATAATTTAATGTTTTGTGAGATAAGTTTACACTTACTAAACGAGAGCTTTTCACAAATTCCTTCATGTTATAAGTAGTCCTACTAGAGACTAGTATGACTGGTTGAAGAGCTTAACGTCGCGATGAGATAGCGGCGATGATTGGGCATAGATAGTATTACAGTCAATTTTTACTACAAGGGAAGAAGTTTCCATTGTATTGACAAGCATTTAAAAACAAATTTTAAGAAAGTAAATCTTTTAAGGAAATGTCTTATAAAAAAATGTTTTTCGTAAAACATATTTGAAAGATATGTTTTAATCAAATATTTTGAATAACTGTAAAGTTATGTTTGGTACCTATGTGTCAGCTTATGTTATAACGAAAGTGCAACAGTTACAAGTATGTTTCTAATTATGTTAAAAAAAGTTTCAGTATTTTTCTTACTTGTAAGTAAAATTAAAGTCAAGAAACAAAGTTTAAGAAAGTTAAGTAATGGATTGGAAAAGATAGGTCATTACATTATGGGGGCAAAAAGCATGCACAATGGCATAGAGCTCTTACTTCTAAGTGGTCTAATGTTTGTGGGAGGCACAAAAATTTATGCTAGAATACTCGATCGGTCATTCCCTCTTGTGATAATACCATGCCAATGCCTATGAAAAAGACATCAGTTTAGACCTCAAATAACTTATTGAAGTTGGGCAAAGCTAAGAACTAGAGCTTCAATAAGTATTTTGCTTGATCGAATTAAAGGTTGCTTCTTGATCTATCCACCAACATAAATCCAACCTTCTCTATACATTCTGCAACGCTCACCGTTTTTTTTTTACGGATACTTATGTTAATTTAATGTTAGAATATGACATTTTAGTAATGTCACAAGTGACGACTATGAGAGATCGATATGCTTGGATTGTTCATGTTAAAAATGATGATAAGCATAAAGTATTCATTGTTTTTTTAAGAGTTTCAACTTAACCTAAATTCATAATCTTTATAATACTCTAGAGTTATATTCTTGACAATGACATAAATTTTATTTCATATTTTCTTATTTTTATAAAATTTATAATGTCATGATAATACATATGTAACATTTTTATTATAGCGTTAAGAAACTCAATGATATAAAGTGCCTAAAAGAATAATGTGTAAATTAATATTTTTTACGTCATGAGAGCAAACATTATTGTTGTACATAAATAATTATGCATTATATTATATTATTAATATTATATGTTAAGATAAAACCATGTAGTAAGGAAGCACAAAAAAAACGTTGTCATGAAGGCAAAAGAAAAGGAAAAAAAAAAAAGAAAAAAAAGGGAAATATAATTAAACTAGGACAAGGGTTATTTATGCCTATAAATATGTAGTTTTAAGCATATATATTATTTCTATCCTTTTTTTTTGCCTCCATCTTTCTCATATTCCTGTATGCTTTTATGCTATCTTTTCTTCCCTAAATCTCACATTTTATTAGTTTGGAATTTTGTTTTCTTCCAGATTTTCTCTTTCAAAGAATTTACGAACACAAGGTATGAATTTATTTATGTGTTTGATGTTTTAGTTTTTATTAATGAATGTATTTATAGTTATGAGTGTCCGAATGGTTAGGGTTTGAAATTTGGTGTATGTTATTAAATTAGAATATGCGGTTTTGGTTTCAATTGTTGAATTTTTGTGACGTGTCATGAACATGATGATTTTAATTTTTTGGAAATGTTTAATTTTATGATGTTTATGTTATATTTGATTTTTAGGTTGTATGAGTTTGGTACAAATTTAACATAATTTTTGTTATTGGAATGTGATATAAGAATTTGAGGTTTTTTGGTTATTCGGTAAAATTGTAGGTTGTATTTTGAATTCAAATGATTTTATTTTGCTACTTTTTTTTTGGATATGAAGTGTATATGTTTGGAATTTTTTATAAATTTTCGTTCAATATATTTTAAATGTTATGAGCTTTCAATCAAACACTACTCAAAAAGTTTTATTTGTTGGCAGATTTATATTTGTGTCTTGTGGAGTCTGTTTTATAGGACCAACGACATCTTTTGATTCTGTAAAAAATTATGAGTCATATTTTATATGTTAAATAAGTTTTTTGTAAATTTTTTACTTCATATCTTTATTGTGTTTTAAAAAAAAATTTGTTGATCGCCAAGTACTTAGCCATTATGAATGTCTGCCTCATATGCTCTATATAATTTATGAGATAATATATCATAATTTTAAAAGCGTTTCATATGATTTATTATTTTTCTAGCTTTTATTTATATATTAAGCACGTCACATAAAAAATTAAGAAGCATCTCGTGCATATTTGATTTTACAAAAATATTTAAATGAAACATGCTTGCTATTTAGCATGTCTGATATTAATATTAACTCTGAATTCAAACATGCGTTTTGAATTATTTTGAAATTTATTTGCAGCTGAATTTTGGATTCATTATGATCTTATGTGTCTATTATGTGTAATAATTTTTATAAATTATTTTATAACATAAATGATTTAATCGTAATTTTTACTTAGGACTGCTCACTATCCAGGCTTTGTTGGTAGATTTTGTAGTATTAATTTGTGATTTATTTAAATTAACAAATAAAATTGTTGTGGCTAAAGAACAAACTAATAATACATGTATGTGTTAGCTTTATTCTTGCAAATTTTCATACTCAAATTTAATGTGAATTGAAAGATATGGAGTTACAAATCCTTGAAGGTTAGTCAATTTTTATGATTGGTAGATTTACTTAAATGTTTTAAAAATAAAAAAAAAGTATTTTGGATTAATATTTTCAAGAGAAGAAAATTTGAATGATGTTTATATATGTTAGCTATGTTATGGAATAATTCTTACACTTTATTCATGCATACAAGTTGAGATTAATTTCTCTAGGTGATTAAAGGTCAAGTTTTCTATCTTTATGTCTCTTGACTCTATGTGCAAGTTTGGGACTCAAAGATGCTTTATTTCGTTAATAATGATGTATGATGATATAATATAGTATTAAATAATATCATGAACATGAATATTAATTTCATGTATTGTATGAATGATTGACATGAACACTCCAAAAGGCGAGCATACCGAGAACCGTAGTAACGTCACCTAATTTAAGGTTTACTAAGCAAGCAAGTCAAGTAAGTATATTCTTACCAGTAACATGATAAAGTTTATGAAAGTGTTAAGTAATGTTTTATATGCAAATATTTGTAATTTAATGTTATTATTTCAAGAACTTCTATGATGAATTCTCCTAAGGATTTTTTTATGTTTATGTTTTTATGGTTTATGACAAGTTTTCAAAGAAAGCTTTTATATATATATGTGGATGTATGTATCACTTCATTAAGCGGTGCACACCCTATTTTTATGCTTATGATGTCCTGTAAGGTTGGACTTGTCATTTTTGGTTTAGGATTAGCTACCCCACTCCTCTCATGATGATGTGCCTATGATGTTAATAGTGTAATGTTTGGGCCTCTAAAGATAAAATGAATAACGTTTTAATACGGAAGTTTAAATGAAAGATATGTTATATATATAAACTTGTGCCTTATGCACTATTATGTTTATAATTATGATCTTACGTTATATTTTTATGAAAGTTCATATTTTATGTTATGAGATAAGAAAGTATACTTGCTAGGCTTATGCTTACTTAGTTTTATATCACGTTGCAGACAAAGGTAAAAGGCATATAGAATAGGTGGAGGACAGGGATGGGTGTATATGCAAAGAGTGTTGGATTAGAAATAGAATCACTCTAAGAAAAGAATTAATTACTTGAATAATGATTTTATAATTAATGTTATTTTCTACACTGATGTTGATTTAAGACTTCGTGTATTTTCCTATGGACTTTGGAATGATTTGAGAATGTTTAACGTTTCTTTAATGGTGGTGTCTTGAGGACTTTGCCATGTTTCTTTATTTTGATATGATTAATCTATTTAGACATATAAGTATCTTCTCGAGGGTTTTTAATCATCGTTTGAAGTTTCATGTGTCTATCATTTAATAAATGTTTGTATTTGAAACTAATAGTTTTTGCAGGTTGTCGGTTCTTCGAACACTATAGGTGTTCAGTTAGGCTAACTGAGGTGAAGGAAGCAAATTTGGTAAGTAGTTTTTTTTTTTAAAAATATGTATATTTTCCTGGGTTATCTGCTTGAGTGTAAGTGTTTTATTTAAATTGTTTATCTTTAAATAATGATATTGATGGTAAAAATAACGATTATTGCGACGTCTGTAAGGAAGTGTGACAGCTATGATATCAGAGTAGTTTTTTGTTTCCAATACACATCGCCACACGTCAGTTTCAAGTCCTCCAAATAAGTATAGAAATTATTAACCTTGCAATATATAGATATTAAGTTATATTTTCTATGACTACATTATAATTATCTTACTAGTCGATGAAATATAGACTTGTATTATTTGGAGAAAGAAGCGCTCTTTGTCTCAATTTTTATATATAATGGAACTGTTAATAATCAAAAAGTTTTATGACAAGAGCTTAATTGTGTGATTATATTATTTTTCTTGGAGAAAAAGTTTTTAAAGCAGTAGATAAATGATATGTAACTTAAGAGAAATGTATTGATAGTTATGTATTTTTGATGAACAAGTTTAATAATCATACAAGGTTAATAAAAGGATTTTATAAATTTAACATAAGTCACCAATTATTGGAAAAGCACATCGTATCGTTATAGGATTTTATGAGCTAGCAGAGGGGACTTGATAGACCTATATAGTTCAAGCTCCCAGTAATTATGAAATCCAATATTATAGATATATATTTCATAATTATCAACTCTAACGCTACTCCACTAAAAGCTTAGAGCTGCATTCTTGAACTATATAGGATTATGAAACCTGTATAGGCAAGTCTCCATGACATATTAAAATGTATCGTATCCACATAGGATTATCTATAATCAGCTTAAGGACAAGTTCTGTCTTGCCTTCCTGATTATTTTTATCTTACTTGCCATTATCTCACTATTTGAAAGCTTACCATCCACAGACAATATACCTTTTAGTTACACCTATGTATCCAAATGGTTGAGTGCTTTAGTTTTCCAATTATAAGATAATGCATATACGAGGATATCACTACTCCTAAAGAGGAGCCATAGATTTCATATCTATGAATAATAGGTCTATGCTATCAAGAGTCATGCCTCCAATATACCGGCATGCGTACCACTATAAAATGTGAATGTCACCCTTTGATACATCAAAAGAAATAAGTCAAGACAATAGGCCCACTATCCATCTCATGATTAAGATACAATACAAATGATTGTCTAAAGTAAATCAATTTGCTGAGACAGAATTATTAATCCAAATCAATTCTCTTTATGTCCCGATCCAACATATCGGCACCTATAACAATGTGCCAATATTTTTATTCGCAAAGTCCACCTCCGATGGTCAAGACAAACCATCTCCCATTAGGGATATAGACAACATAACAATTTTTGCATGAATAAAGTGCCCAACTTTATTCCCTCGATTGTGTGATCTTATAATTTAGACCGCCACCTTAAGAATCGTGTCTTCTGCATAATCTATCCATCATATACCCAATTCTTAAAGGTTTAGACTGATAGTCTCAGACTTTTATTTGCTTAACATACATTTAACAAATGTGAACATAAAGAGGACAAGATTTGGTATATAAATAATAAATAAATTCTTTATTGATAAAAATGTCTCCAAAAACATATTATATTTTTACTCCTTAGGACATACACATCTAACAATCTCTCACTTGCATTAAGTGTGGCGTCCGGCCCGGGCGTACTCCCTCAAGCCTCCATAGGACCCACCTTGCGGGGCCCCCAGACTTGTGGCTCTTATTGGTAGACCATCCCCGTGCCGCCCACTCATTCGTACTGTCCCCTCTGGGGCCCTCTGGCCCCTCAGGGATTTCTTTCGCGTCCCTTGGGTTCGGACCTCAAACCTCCCTTAAGAGGTTCTTATTTCCATCTCAAGTACCAATTGAGCTACTAGCTCAATTGGTACTCGAGATGGAAATAAGAACCTCTTAAGGGAGGTTTGAGGTTCGAACCCGAGGGACACGAAAGATCTCAATTGGTACTCGAGATGGAAATAAGAACCTCTTAAGGGAGGTT
>CAMOHE010029936.1:0-19601 GCA_946598075.1 Artocarpus hirsutus | reverse complement strand
GACTAACTTTATCTTGTGAATTTAGACTATATAATCCTAATTTATAATCGACATGTTTCTATATTGTATGCTAGTAGATATGATGTGACTTTCAACTATATAGTGGCTATTTTTAAATATTTCAATAATATTACTGTCAAATAGGCTTTTCAAAGGAAAAAAATAGAGAAAAACAATAGTATTTCTTTTACCATTAGAGTGAAAGTTATAAATACAAGTGTTTTTAGATTTGTTTAAGCTCATTTTTATAATATCAAAAATGATAAAAATGTCATTTCCAACTATATAAATAACTAAAACATTTTTTGATAGATGTAAGGATATTTTTGGCATGTAAATAAAATTAATGGTCAACTAACATAGATGATCTCTCTGTAATTTTTTGAACAATCAAGATAGAAACATAATTACTTTCGGTCTAAGTGTATCTCTATTATTTTAATAAAACACGATGAGTATTAGTATAATTTATCCTAAATTACTTTTTAGATAGGTTTATTTTTATTTTGCCATGTTATCCTATTTAAAGCCACAACGTGTTAATTACGTAAAAAATAAACAATTATAACCATAGGGTCGATAGGGTTGTAGGTAGTGGTCTCAACCACATAGTTTCAACCGCAAACAAAGTAAAACTCTTATAAGTTGTAGTATAAAGTAAAAATTTGCTATAATGTAAGGCTCTCATATGATATGGTGTATAATTGAAACTTTGTAGTTTCAACTCTTTTTTCAAAAACCATATGAAGCTTTATTTTTTAGAAAAGGATAGCTAAGAGTATCTTAAATGTAATGCTATAGTGATGTGTTGATGTCAAATTTTGGCATTTAAAACTATAAAAAAAACACTTAAAGACATTATCATCTTTGATGTCAAATTTGCTATAGGGCTAATAACTTTCTAATCTTTAGCATTTAGGTTCCCATTTTTAGAATATGAACATTAGGTTCTTAAACTCTTCTTCTATTAGCACTTAGGTCCCTCTTTTAAGAATTTAGACGATTAGGTCTCCAAACTCTCAAACTATTTGCCTTAAATTTGGATACTCAGGTAGGCAAACTTAGGTAGGCAAACTCTTAATTTATTGGCACCATTAACCCTCATTTTAAGAATTTGGACATTGAAATCTCAAAATCTTAATTTGTTGTTACCGTTAGTCCCCTTTATGTTTTTTGCTGTTAAATGCTATACAAAATAACATTTGAAAAAATTATATTTTTTGGACCTAAAGAACCATAAAGCCTCAAAATATTATCATCTTGTATAGCATTTAAATGTAAAAAACATGATGGGGACTAAAGGTAACAACAAATTAAGATTTTGGGATTTCAATGTCTAAATTCTTAAAATGAGGACTAACAGTGCCAACAACTTAAGAGGTTGGGTACTTGAATATCTAAATTTAGGGACCTAAGTGCCGACAGATTAAGAGTTTAGGGACCTGAATGTCTAAATTTTTAAAATAAGAACCTAAATGTAAAAGTTTAAAAAGTTTGGAGACCTACGATGCAAATATCCCTTTGCTATATGCTAAACTTAAGGCAAATTACTATCAAGTATAATAAATGATAAATTTAGTGTTTGATTCCTATTGGTTAATAGATCGTTTTTTTTACTTTAATAATGACAACGTTCTTCCTTTTAATTTTTTTCAAAGTTAGAAGTTTGCTTTTATAAATGTTAAAGCTTAATAATTACAAAAAAAGAAGAAGCAAAGATAACATTTAAAATAGAGAAGTGCTAGCTGCACTCTCTTTCTCACTCTCTTCAATCACTGCCTGATACATGGACTATACTATATTATTTTTCGTTTAAATAATAATTTATAATGTTAATAGATTTTACGTGTCAGATAATGATTGAAAAGAGTGTAAAGAGAGTGAGAAAGAGAGTGTTGTTAGTACTTCTCTTTAAAATAACATTATACATTGGTGTACAAAATAAAATAGCACATTAAAATGTTTTTTTTCGTAATTTTTAATGACAAATTGACGTTTGCTTTGAAAATAGTCTAAACATAAAAGCACTTTATATGCTAAAATATGTGATTATTAATTTCTTTTTCTTTTTCTGCTTCACTTTTCTATATTTTATTAAACAAAAATAATTCTTATTTGGAAAATCAATCAACATGCAAGGGTAGTGCATATCGCAAACTAGTTCCACCAAAAAGAGTGTGTAGAGCATAAAAGTAGGCTATGATAAAACTCAACACTTAACTGGTTAATTACTCGATCGTACACTTAAAAAACTTGTCTCAATTTTATTTCTTACAAATTTAATGGACAAAACAATAAGGAAAGAAAACAAAGGTACTTTTAAGTAGACCAATTTTTTTCCTTGAGAAAATATCTTAACATTATTTTAAGAAATATATAAAACTTAACTTTTTTTAAATGATGTCTGCTTAGCTTCTTTGATGTTATTTAGGGCTGCTTGTTTTGTAGATTAACTCGATTTTTTAGACTTGGGATTTTGGATTTGTACATGAATATGCATTTGGTGACATCAATATTCACTCAATTGAGTTTTGATTGCAAAATTCGAGTTTTCTTTTCTCTAAATTTACACGATATTTTAATATAAATGCTATAGTATAAGATTATCTCTTTTTGTTTTCTCTCTTATATACTAAAGAAAAAATAAAATAACCTTTTCGTTTGATATCTGATTGAGATGATTGTTATTTCATTATGTTCATAATTATTAGGGAGAATAAAGCAGGATTTATATTGCATTTTTTTAATATAACGAATATTAAGATTTTATTAGATTTATTAGTAAATAAATTTTTTTCTACTATCTATCCAAATACAAATTTTAATTTTATTCCTTATTCAAATTAACATTTTAACTGTGTATCTAAACATTAATTTAAATAGCAACTTAAATCACACAATTTTAAACAAAAACTTGAATCAAATATTTCTCGTAAGCTTTCCATGGGTAATGTGGTTTCTCTGATTTTTTTTTTTTACATAAAATATACAAGGTATGAAATTAGAATAACTGTTTATGTTTTTTTCATAAACTTTTTTATCTCATTTTTCATTCATCAAAAGAAATATGATGAACAAATGTGGAGGGAGGAGAAGGAAGTGCACTTTTGTGTTGGAAAAATAATACGCAGCGGAATTTTAAAAATTTTAAATCAGAGTATTTTTCAAAACACAAGTTTGACATGCTATATGTATAAATTAATCTGATCTTACTAACCTTGTATTTGCCGAAAAACTCTCGAAATCTGTGTAGAGAGGTAACATTCCAGAAAAGCTTCAACCAACTGGTCTTCTTTGCTATTCTCTATCCACGATTAGAGTAAGTGTGGGCTCACACGTACAGCTCTTCCTCAAGGTGACTCTTCTTCCAACCAATTGAGAGAACCCAAAGCTAGTGTTCGTGATTTGTGAACAAGAGCTCTCAGGGAGTTTCAGATTCTCACCAGCAGAGTATCACTCTTAATCTTTCAATTGATCTAAATAACTCATGAGACTCACTCCCTATTTATAGAGGTTGGGTCCAGGGTCATTCCTTGTCCGATAAGGTCTCAAAAATTCGAAACAGAATCAAATTCGGGTCAATATCGGATGAAATTTACGTAAAAATGCATGATTTTTATTCCGTGTATAGGCAGGCCAAACTTGCCCCATCGGCAGGCCAAACTTTAAGATCGGCATACCGAACTGTCGAAAAAAAATCTCAGCGAATCTTTTATTTTCCAACCGAGATTCTATAGGATAAAACCTCAGTTTTAATTCAAATAACCCAATAGAGAAATTATCTAATTAAAACAACTTTATCTAGATAATCTTTAGGATAATAAACAGATTCCTAATAATTCTATAAGTTTATCTTGATTTAATTTATTTGAAATTAAGTTAACTGATAAACAGACAAGAATCATCCGATTCCAATAATTCAACAAGTTTATCTTGATTTAATTTTGTCACAAAATTAATTCAACCGATAAACAGACATAAATTATTTGATTCTTTCAAATTTCAACCAATCTAATAAATCTGACATAAGTCACCAATTATTGTAAAAGCATGCCGTATCGTTACAGGATTTTATGAGCTAGCAAAGAGGACCAAATGGACCTATATAGTTAAAGCTCCCGATAATTATGAAACCCAATATCCCAGATATAAATTTCATAATTATCAACTCCAACGCTACTCTACTAAAAGCTTGGAGCTACACTTTCGAACTCTATAGAATTACGAAGCCCGTATAGCTAAGTCTTCATGACAAATCATAGTGTATTGTATTCTCATAGGATTATCTATAATCAGCTTAAGGACAAGTTCTATTTTACCTTTTCGATTATTTTTATCTTACGTTTCATTATCTCACCATCGAAAAACTTACCATCCAAAGACAGTATACCATTCGGTTACACTTATGTATCCAAATGGTTGAGCGCTCCAGTTTTTCAATTACAGGATAACACATATAAGAGGATATCACTACTCCTAAATAGGAGCTATGGATTCCATATATATGAATAACAGGTCTACGTTATCAAGAGTCATGCCTCCAACGTACCGGCATGCATATCACTATTGAGATGTGGATGTCAGCCTTTGGCATATCAAAAGACACAAGTCAAGACAATGGGCCCACTAGTCATCTCAGGATTAAGATGCAATACAAATGATTGTCTAAAGTGAATCGATTTGCCAAGACAGAATTATTAATCCAAATCAATTCACTTTATGTCCCGATCCAACACATTGTCACCTATGACACGTGCCAATGTTTCTATTCATAAAGTTCACCTCCGATGGTCAAGACAAACCATCTCCCAATAGGAATATAGACAACATAACAATCTTTACATGAATAAAGCGCCCAACTTTATTCTCTCGATTGCGGATCTTATGTTTTAGACCGTCACCTTAAGAATCGTGTTTTTCGCATAATCTGTCCATCATATGCCCAATTCTTAAAGGTTTAGACCGACAGTCTCAGACTATTGTTTGCTTATCATATATTCAATAAATATGAACATAAAGAGGACCAGATTTGATATATATGAATAATAAATTCTTTATTGATAAAAATGTCTCCAAAAACATATTACATTTTTACTTCTTAGGGCATACATGTCTAACATTTTGGCACTTTTGGATTTAGACCAATAAAAAACACACTTCCCACGTGTGTATTTTTTTAACATTTTAAAACAAAAATATAAGATTTCTTCCAAAATTTACTTTTATTTATTACCCTTGTAATAGTTTAGATAGGTAAAAAAGTTAAGTAGGTAAAAATTAGATAGTATAATATTAATGCAAAAAGATATTTGAGAGGGTTGTGTAGTCAAAATTTTTAAGTAAGCACACACCTGAGACCAAATTATTCCAAAGGAGCAATTGTGAAAAAAACATTTAGAAGGGTTATGATTGGAAACGACACTGCCTCAAGAATAATGTTAAGATAGTTGAACTTGAAAAATATATTCTAATAAGAATATATTATGAAAAAAAGAGTTTAATAAGGTCGTTTGATTAACATAAGAGTTAAAAATAGACAAAAAAAAAAAAAGGATCTGAATTCTCGATTAAACTAGAACATGCATTTAGGTTTAAATATGTGTACGAGAGAGAAAAAAGTGAGATGCATGGACAAGCAAAGCATTTTTTTTAAATAGTTATGAAGAAGATTAATTGTGAAAGACTATCACAAAATAATAGTTGAGAATGTCATATAAAAAATATATTTTTGAGTAGGGAGGTAAAGTAGAGGAATGACATTTATTGTAATGACTATAAAATTATTCTTTTGAGGCAAATCTCATACAAGTTTGCTCTTAGACTTCACCTCAAAAGATATGTGGTGATTGTGATAATCATTAATCTCTTGAGGCAAAAGGTTAAGAAAGGGTAAGCTATGAAATCTTGGTCCCACACTATATAAGAAAGGTTATAAGTAATCATTTATAAATAAAACATCATATCCTATGTATACAAGGTATTTGTGGGTGAAGCCTAAGGAGCAAAACTATATAGACTTAAGCCTAAAGCAAATAATATTATTTCAAGTAGAAGTGTGAGTTGTTACATTTACAAGACAAATTGTAATTAAAAGTGTTGCTAGAAAAAATAAATGTACGCAGAGATTTTTGTTTTTTTTTGGGTACTATAAGGACAGAACAAGAAATTTTGAGTACTATAACGACAAAACAAGAAAGGTAAAATGAAGAAAAAGGGTAATAAAACTTAGAGGTGATGATTGATAAAATAATAAAAATAATAATATTTAGATGATGTAAAATAATGTAAAATATAGATGAATTAGAAGGAAATAAGTATTTTGATGATACACTCTTGAACAGTAATTTTATTAAATGAATTAAAAAAAGAAAAGATATTAGAAGGAAAACAACAAGGAAAAGGCACAAAAGTGAGATGGAGAAAATGAAGGACTAAAGATGCAAATAGAAAAAAGACAAGGACAAAAAGCAAAAAAAAATGAAATGAAGCAAAAAGCATTGAGTTCCAATTAATTAACAACAGAAGGGGTGAACAAAGTTACAAAAGGGAGAAGAAAAAAATGAAGGGCAAAAATGCAAACAGAAAAAGAGAGCAAGGACAAAACAGCAAAAAAAAAAAAAGAACATAAAAACAATGAGTTCCAATTAATTAGCAACAGAAGGATCTAGAAACCCTGAATTTCTTTTTTTTTTTTTTAACAGGAACCCTGATTTTTTTCGAGTCAAAAAAATAGCCATATAGAAGGGTCTAGAAACCCTAAATTTCCCTTCTTTATAAACTTCGCTACGACGACTTCTCTTGTTCGTCTCTTTCAGTTTCCCTCCCTTTGCTCGTTTACACTGCTTTCTCTCTCTAAAAACCCTAGATCTCTCCATTTCTCTCTCCTTTGATCAGCCATGTCGGAGACAGAGACGTTCGCTTTCCAGGCTGAGATCAACCAGCTTCTCAGCCTCATCATCAACACCTTCTACAGCAACAAGGAGATCTTTCTCCGTGAGCTCATCAGCAATGCCTCCGATGTACGTTTTCTTTATTCTTCGAATATTTTTTTAATCATTTCTGTTTCTGATCATGCCTTTGTGTTTTTGTCTCGCGTTGGATCGCAGGTTTTACATTTATTGTATGATTTTTTTTTTTTTATTTCCTTTGTTTGAAATGATAATTTTTGATACGATGATGCTAGGTTTTGAATTTTTTTTTGTGAAATCATATGTTGTATTGGAGCAATTAATGTTTTTCTATCTTGTTAGATATGTATATATATTTGCAAAAGAAAAAAATTCCTTCAAAAATTTTGTTCGAGTTTCCGAATATCTAATATGCGTAGTTGTTTGAGTCTCCGTTTGATTCCATTTTAGGTATGTTAAACTATGTTATACTTGTTGGTTAAGGAAATGTGTAGAATTGATGTTTTGTTGTTTAATGGAAATGATAAGTAGTGTAATAATTTTTGTTGATCGAGATTGTTATGAAAAAGGTTGTTAATTTGTGGCAAATTGTAATTGTTGTCCTGAACTAGAAAAATAGATTTCAGGTGCTTGTGTTTTTGTTTATGTAGTTATTTACAACAATTTTTCTACACAGGCTCTGGACAAGATCCGTTTTGAGAGTCTGACTGACAAGAGCAAGCTAGATGCTCAGCCAGAGCTTTTCATTCACATTGTGCCCGACAAGACCAACAACACCCTGTCAATCATCGACAGCGGTATTGGCATGACCAAAGCTGGTATGTGCCTGAATTTTATTTCCTTTTGTTTTCCTCTGGTAATGAGTTGTAAGCACATTGTGAATTCTTGTATCTTAGCTTGATTGATGTTTGTGTTTCAGACTTAGTGAACAACCTTGGTACCATTGCGAGGTCCGGGACCAAGGAATTCATGGAGGCTCTTGCTGCTGGTGCTGATGTGAGCATGATTGGACAATTCGGTGTGGGTTTCTACTCGGCATACCTTGTCGCTGAGAAGGTCATTGTTACCACAAAGCACAACGACGATGAGCAGTACGTGTGGGAATCTCAAGCTGGTGGATCATTCACTGTCACCAGAGACACTTCCGGTGAGAACCTCGGCAGGGGTACTAAGATCACTCTGCACCTCAAGGAGGACCAGCTTGAGTACCTAGAGGAGCGCCGTTTGAAGGATTTGATTAAGAAGCACTCTGAGTTCATCAGCTATCCCATTTCTCTCTGGGTTGAGAAGACCACCGAGAAGGAGATCTCTGATGACGAGGACGAGGAGGAGAAGAAGGACGAGGAAGGAAAGGTTGAGGATGTTGACGAGGAGAAAGAGAAGGAGGAAAAGAAAAAGAAGAAGATTAAGGAAGTTTCCTACGAGTGGTCCTTGGTTAATAAGCAAAAGCCCATCTGGATGAGGAAGCCTGAGGAGATCACGAAAGAAGAGTATGCTGCTTTCTACAAGAGCCTCACAAATGACTGGGAGGAGCATCTTGCTGTGAAGCACTTCTCAGTTGAGGGTCAACTGGAGTTCAAGGCTATCCTCTTTGTCCCCAAGAGGGCTCCTTTTGATCTCTTTGATACCAGGAAGAAGCCCAACAACATTAAGTTGTATGTTCGCAGGGTCTTTATCATGGACAACTGTGAGGAGCTAATTCCTGAGTACCTGAGCTTTGTTAAGGGTATTGTTGACTCTGAGGATCTTCCTCTCAACATTTCAAGAGAGATGCTGCAGCAGAACAAGATTTTGAAGGTTATTCGCAAGAATTTGGTTAAGAAGTGCGTTGAGCTCTTCTTTGAGATTGCAGAGAACAAGGAGGACTACAACAAGTTCTACGAGTCTTTCTCTAAGAATTTGAAACTTGGCATCCACGAGGACTCCCAGAACAAGAACAAGCTTGCTGAGTTGCTGCGATACCACTCCACCAAGAGCGGCGATGAGCTGACCAGCCTGAAGGATTACGTCACCAGGATGAAGGAGGGCCAGAATGACATTTACTACATTACTGGTGAGAGCAAGAAGGCTGTTGAGAACTCTCCATTCCTTGAGAAGCTCAAGAAGAAGGGTTATGAGGTTCTTTTCATGGTTGATGCCATCGATGAGTATGCTGTCGGCCAGCTGAAGGAATTTGAGGGAAAGAAGCTTGTCTCCGCAACCAAGGAAGGCCTGAAACTCGATGAGAGCGAGGATGAGAAGCAGAAGAAGGAAGCCCTGAAGGAGAAATTTGAGGGGCTTTGCAAGGTTATTAAGGATGTCTTGGGTGACAAGGTTGAGAAGGTTGTGGTGTCTGACCGTGTGGTTGATTCTCCTTGCTGTTTGGTGACTGGAGAGTATGGCTGGACTGCCAACATGGAGAGGATCATGAAGGCTCAAGCTTTGAGGGACAACAGCATGGCCGGCTATATGTCGAGCAAGAAGACAATGGAGATCAACCCTGAGAACCCCATCATGGAGGAGCTGAGGAAGAGGGCTGATGCTGACAAGAACGACAAGTCAGTGAAGGACCTTGTCCTCCTGCTATTTGAGACCGCCCTCCTCACTTCCGGCTTCAGCCTTGATGACCCCAACACCTTCGGCAACAGAATCCACAGGATGCTTAAGCTCGGGTTGAGCATTGACGAGGATGCTGGTGAAGGCGATGCTGACATGCCCCCACTTGAGGATGCTGATGCAGACGCTGAGGGCAGCAAGATGGAGGAAGTTGACTAAGCATTCTCTTCTCTTAACCATTTTATCTTAGGTTCAAGTATTTGTTACAACTAGTGTTTTACCTTTTGTTTTGCTTCTTTCACCACCGTAGGGTGGTCTTTTTTGGACAACTTATATTATGGTTTTTCATTTTGCGATGTTAAGCTACTTTCTTTGGTGCAGTTAAAACTTTTTTTACAAGTCCAGCTTTGCTTAATCTTTTGATTAGTTTTTGGAATGCTATGCTTAAAAGTTATTATTTCTAGTTTGTACTTCTCTGGGCGTGAGCATATATATGATTGAGATACTACGTTTTGCTAAGGTGTCGTTTCTCATCATGGGGTGTCGTTTTGGTAGCAATCTATGAATCTTGTTTGCTTTAGACGTGTTCCATGAGCGACTGAAGGGTCCTATAGGGCAGGACCTAGTCATTAATAAGGTTTCTTGTTTGTCTCTTGTTAATTGTTATATTTGACACGAGTCTACGGTAAGGCACGGATGGAGCAAGATTTATTATTATTAGTTTTTAACGGTCTGAATTATTACAGTGCACTGTACTATTTTTAACGTGAACATTTGTAAATTTGAGCAAATGGTCGATAGAATTTGGGCTTGAATCAATGTGCTCTACTTCAGAAAGAGGGAACGCCCATGGAAATTTGTCGTGCCCGACAAAAATATCTAATTGGAACAATTAGTACATAAAAAAAGCCATTTTTTAATTCTCCTTTACAAATCAGAGAGCAATATAGCAATATTGTCTATAAAAGCATGCAAAATTTAACTTTGTTCTTGACCCGAAGCAATGTTGGGAATGTTGTGGTTGGTCTCTGTTTACAGGGGGGGGAAGGGTATCAGAGCACACAAGCATAAAAATGTCAAATCTTCCATGACAGATGTGAGGAAAAGCAAATCCTTGTCATGTTGAAGAAGCCACTTTCATTTGCTTAACCTGAATATATATTTGAAGAAAGTCTACATATTTTAACGTCAGAAGAATTCAACATCGAAATGAAAATGATAAAAAAAAGTAAGTTTGAACCCAGGACAGCTATATATATATATATTTATATATTTATATATATATATATTACCTCGTCCCCATCTCAAAAAAATAAAAAATAAAAAATAAAAAACTTGCTGCTTGAAATAGTACGTGTCTTGAAAAAGGCCGGTTGAATCTCCACCGAGAAACCTTTGTGCCCCTTAAGAAACCAACATGGACATGTAAGAATATTGTTACAGATCACATCAACAAACCACGATTCACTTTTCTTTTTCTTGATTAAAAAAACAGAGTCGATTCCTCACCCAACACTACTTTTAAAATCTATTAGAATAGCAGGTGAAATGGAAGTTGACCCACGCTCTGGTCAACAATCTCTTAAGTGGGTGTTTGAAAGGGTGGTGGGAATCAGTAGTGGAAATTATTTTTATTGTAGTATGTGAGAGTTTTACACTGTAGCAATTTTTTTAATTGTTACTGTAGCATGTAAGAATTTTTTACCGTTTATAACTGAGTTTGTGGTGGAAACTGAGTGGTTCTCACTACTGCCAAACACCTCATGAAATTTATGAATGTCAACTGCACAAACTTGCTATTTTAGAGGATGAATAATATGCACAAGTAATAATTAAAATTTATGACGCTTCAAAAAGAGAATTATAGAAGAATCATCTCGTCACTGAGTCATTTTCATTAGATCGGTTCTCTTGTTCAATGGCAAAACTTCTAAAAGAAATAACTAAAAAACTATGGAATTTAATAACAACAAAAAGGGTTCAAACATTCAAACAATGTTTTTTATATAGTATATCTTAAAACTAAAACAAAAAATAATATACCATTATATGTCAAAATCATGCCCTTTTTGACCTTTTCATAATCAATAATTGATTTTGATGTTAGAATTGACAAATTTAACATTTCAACTTATAAATGATCTTGTAACAAAAAAATAAATTAATAAATTATGTATAATGCTTGTAGAAACAAATAAAAAAGTCACAAGTCATAAGAATAGTATTTTGAAGCTAAGTTGAAAAGGGTAAAATTTGTCAATTATTATCTCACTATAAGTTTATAATTCATCAATTTAGACGCCAAAATCACTTGGAAAAGATACAAATTTAATATCAATTTAAAACTAAGAGGCATAATTTTAAGAATATATGACATGGAGGGCTACTTTTTGGATAAATTGAAAAAACAGGGTGTTTTATTTGTAATTACCTCATAAAAGGAACCCAAAAAAAAAACAAATAAAATAGAAAAAAAGGAAAATCCCAAAACACACACACACACACACACACACGCGCACACACACGCAGGAGCGAGAAATTCCGAACTCAGAGAAAGTGAAACCCTACAAAAATAAAAAATTCAAAATCTTGGATCATCAGAATCGAAGAAGAGCCCTCAATTGATTCAATCGGATTTCTGTCAATCGATGGGGAAGAGAAAAGAGCGTCGCCTCGCTGCTATGACCAACGCTGGTCGCAGGGTGAAGCTCGACCTCTTTGCGGAACCCTCTGGTAAATATATGCATATATGTATTTATGCGAATTTTATGTATTTGTATGTATTTTTCTGTTTTTAGCTTCGTTAGGGTTTTGCCGGAGTTGTGGCTTCCCGCTACTTTGTTTGTTTGGGTGCTGAGAAACTCCGCTGAATCGGAATTTGTTGTTTGGTTGCTGAGAGAATCTGCCGAATTGGGATTTATAGTGGTTAATTAAGTTGTGTTTGGGAGAAATAGAATAGAAAAATACCTTTTTTTAGCCGAAAGACTGTATTTTGATTTTAAATTTGAGTGTTTTGTTTGCCTTAATATTGGGGATTTTTTGGGGTTTAATTTCATGATTCTTTGTTCGTCGAGAAAGTCTGCCTAGCGAACATTATGTGGTTGATAAAAGTGACCAATGAAAGACCTTTTGGCCCTGTTTTTTGGGTTGAGCTGGAAGAACTGTACATTAGTTTTTAATTTGGTCGCTTTCTTTGGGAGTTTTTTACTCTTGTCTGTTTGTTGAGAAAATCTGCTTAATGAATCAGAATCCGTATTGGTTCATTAAATTGTTTTTGACAAAAAAAATAAGGGACCAGTGAAAGGCTTTCTTTTCCCCCTGCTTGTATTTTTGTGGTTTTAGATCAGAGTGCTTAGTTTGGCCTGTTAAGGGATTTGCGTTGTTTCCTGCTTGTTTATTTGTTGAGAAAATCATCTCAATGAGTCAGACTGCGTATTCATAAATTCTTCTTCTTCTTCTTCTTCTTCATCATCTTTTTCTTCTTCTTTTCTTTTCTTCTTCTTCTTCTTCTTGTTCTTTATTTAAGATTGTACTTTGGTTTAAATGTGAGTAATTTGATTGGCTTGATAGGAGATTTGGGTGGCTCCAGTGCACATGATGAGGTTGGAGTAGATATAGATTCGAAACATCAAGCTGGTTTACCCAATTCACCATCTTCTTCAGGTGGGTTCCGTTCCATCAGTTTTCTTCAAAAAGGACTATGTAGAGGGGACATTTTTGCTCAACATTATATTGGTGGAATTATGGAACTATAAAAAAAAATGTTACAAGACTTTGTTATGTTCTTTTGCTTTCTCCGCCCAAGAATTTGTTTTCAGACTGTAGGGTGGCTGTGGTCTTGAGAAACAATACCATACATTGTCGGATCAGGTCGGGCCCTGCCACAGTGAATTTATGAATCACTTGCACTCGTTGTGTACTTTTTCGCCGCATCGAAGCGATTTCTGCAGGGATATCTGTTTATCGGTTCGTATGCCTCTGGCTTTGTTTTTGTTTTGTACACTGCTGACTTCTTGCTTTGATGTGTGACAGGTGGCTGTGTGATGAATGGATGCCAGAATAATTATTATTAGAATTTTAGCAGTTCTTAAGCGATCGTTGTCCATAATATACTATTCATGGAAATACTAGAATCTTCCAAAAGCTCGTGTCTTTTTAGGATCTTGTAGGTGTTTGACGTGGTAGTATTTCTTTTGTCTTCAGGCCAACAACCAGAAAATCCGCTGCTCTTACTTGGCCAATATAGTGATGATGAATTAGAAGATGACTCAGCAAAAACACTTGGTAATGCAGCTGCAGAAAATTCTTCGCCCAGCAATAAGGATGAGGTAGTTGTCAGATTTGACTGCCTTGGCATTATTCCCATGTGACCATTTTCTTCATACCTTGTAGCCTATAAGAGAAAGTACCATTATTAACTGTTTTTGAGAAAGCCATGTACTTTAAATCGAGTTCATGCCTCCTCACATGTTATTGTGACTGATCTTCTTCATGTTCTTGAAATGTATATATCAGGTCAATGTTTTGCATGGAGAAGCTTCAGTAGATGTTGAGGTCAATACTGCCATGGTACAACATGAAGTTGATAAAGATTCTGCTTCACTTAACTACCAGAACCTAGAAGACACGGATACAAGAGAAAGTGATGCTATGGCCTCAAGAGATTTATGTAAAGGCTTGGAGATGGAACGAGTCTCCACTTCTGGAACATCTGAAGTACAACTGTTGGGAGATGTTGGTTTAGGTTGGCAGATAGTAATGCACGAGGAAAGCAACCAGTATTATTACTGGAACACAGAAACGGGAGAAACTTCCTGGGAAATACCAGAAGTATTGGCTCAGGCATCTGCGCTGGCCGGTAACCATAAAACTCCTGCAGTTAGTGAGAGAACAGAGGACGTATCTGTTAATACACAAGAACCCAACTTGAGTTCAGGGGTGACATTAGAAAATCTTTCAGCTGCAACAAGTGTTGAAAGGTTGCATCCGGTTGTGTGGAATGGAGTGAAAAATGATGGTCAAAATGATGCCAATCAGGGTAATGATGTCATTGACTCTGGTTCCTTGAATGATACCTTAGGCGATGCGAACCATGATTCACAAATTGACCTTTCTTCCAGTCTTATAAAACAAAGTGAGACTTTGTTAGAGAGATTGAAGTCAGTTAAAGGGTAAGCTGGCCCTTTTCTTTTTCTTTCTTATTTATATATGCTTTGTGCTTTCTTAGAATGTTCTATTATTGTAATTTTCAGAATTATTTCGTGGATTTTTCCCTTTTCTAATTGTCAGACAAATAATATGTTTCAGGTCTAGGGGGGAACTGCAAAGTCTGGACTGCTTCTCAAGATACATTTTAGAAGTTGAGATCAGACTTTCGGATATTAGAACACTTTCATCTTTCGGGTCATCTCTGCATGAATTC
This sequence comes from Artocarpus hirsutus, assembly GCA_946598075.1. Taxonomy (NCBI): domain Eukaryota; kingdom Viridiplantae; phylum Streptophyta; class Magnoliopsida; order Rosales; family Moraceae; genus Artocarpus; species Artocarpus hirsutus. The sequence goes on along the minus strand of CAMOHE010029936.1, from coordinate 4,736 downwards.
TGGGTGCACTCTGAAAGGCAGCTTAAACGGCTTGAGGATGCCATTAATGTTGAAATTTACAAGATTGCTGAATCTGCAGTGCTTGATGACAAACTTCAAGACAGCATGGTGCATGAATCTGAAGCATACAGTGCAGGAAATATGGTGCTTTTTCCTATTTCAGAGAATACCCTTGTTACTCCTGTTGTTAACATGGCTTGTAACATGCATGTTGAAAGTAGTTCTGGTGAACAAGTAAATGGGGCAGCACATCCCGATGAATTAATTCCTAAGCATGATTCTAATGCTGTGGAAGATGTTGACATGGACGTTGACATGGAGGTTGAGGATGCTACTTCTGCAGGCAATACAGCGGTTGCCGATGAATCACGTTTGGAGGAGTTTGCTGCACCAAAGCAATCAATTCAGTCCATTCAGCCTGCAGAGCACACATCTGTAGAGTCACACGATGCATTTGCTGCACCACCTCCCCCTGACGAGGAGTGGATTCCCCCACCACCTCCAGATGGTGAACAGATTCCTCCACCCCCACCAGACGAGCCACCTGAACCTGTTTATCCTCCACCCCCATCTTACCTCGAAACAGTGCCACCTGCTCCCTATGCAGAACAATACAATTTGTCGTATCCAAATTCAGGTTTTGAATATTATGGACATGCAGCTACTGATGTCCAGAGCAGTAACTTTTTTGGACATGCAGAAGGATGTCAAGTTGCTGTTGCCCAGGCACCAATCTACTTCAATGCTGTTCAAAATCAATATACTGAAACTTCTCAGACCACAGCAAATCCCATTGCGCCTGTTGCTTATTGTGAGCTTCAAGATGGAGTACCTCCTGCTCCTGGGACTGGTATTACAGAATTGTCTCAATTTCAGGGGAAGCCAACTCCAGTTAGCTATGAAACTCTTGCTCCAGATTGTGTGGGATGTGTTGAAGTGGGCTGCGATAAGTTGACCACTGAAAAGGATAGTGGTTTTGCCGTTGGTGGTGGGATTGATATGGCATCTGTGGAGGCTCTTCCCACCACAGCCACCATCCAAGCACCTGCAGCTGTTCCAGCTAAGGACAGTGTCGAAGTGCCATCAAGTAATGCTGTCTCTGCTTCCGCTACCTCAGCAGTTACTAAGGTTCAATCTAAAGGTAAACTATCATGATATCATATCTACATTTTTTTTTGTTATATATATATGTATTTATATATGGGTTTGGTAGCTCAGACTGTCTGTTGTTTCTTTCTCAGTTGCGCGGAGTAAAAAGCGTACTGTTGCAGTTGCCCCATCCTTGAGATCGAGTAAGAAAGTCTCCAGTTTGGTGAACAAGGTCTGCATTTTAGCTTTTGCAATAATCAAGTTCCAGAAGATGTATCTGTGCTGTGACTACCAAAAACAATTTTTCTTTTCCAACCGTCATTCATTGTTGTATTTATTTTACCAGTGGAAGGCAGCAAAAGAAGAGTTGCTTGAAGATGAGGACGAACCAGAGAATGCTTATGAGATGTTGGAGAAGAAGCGGCAAAAGGAAATAGAGGTTAACCCATTATTTCCTTCGTAATGGTAATTGCAATTTTTTTTTCCTCCTTTTGGTCCCCTTACATTCCTTCGGTTGCAGGAATGGCATGCTCAACAGATTGCCAGTGGAGAGGCCAAAGACAATGCTAATTTCCAACCGCTGGGAGGTGATTGGTATGACAGCCGAAATAACTCCTTTAAGTTTATTGGGTAGTCGTTCAGGAGCAGCAAGAAAAAGGGATATTGCTCTATATCCAACTTGAAATACGTACAAGTTTTGATTTTTTATACCATTAAATGTGTTCAACTAATCTAGGCGTACATCCATCTTATAGGAGGGAACGGGTGAAGCGCAGGAGAGCTCAACAAGCCAGTGAAGCTACACGAACCTCACCTGAGGCACGTAATGATGAAAACCAGCAGCAGCAGGTTGATTTAACTGAACATTCGAAGGATCTTCCATCTGGATGGCAGGTTGGTGCCTAAGTTTCATCTACTTGTGTGTTTATTTAGGGCTTCAAAAGCAGTATATCTATACAGGAATCCATATATTCCGCTGTGGGTGCATGTTAATCTAAGTTTTTAGGTTTTGATGCAAATAAAAGTAAGCCTTGTAATGTATTCAAACATGGATGTCTTGATCCCTATATTATGGTTCTCTGTTGCTTTTTCATATCTGATAACCTTTTCTTTTCTTTTCTTTTTTTTTTTTTTTTGGGCTTTCTTTAACTGAATTCAGGCATTCTGGGATGAATCGTCGAAGCAGGTTTACTATGGAAATGTCGTCACTTCAGAAACTACATGGATCAGACCAACAAAATAGGCCATGATTGAAATCCTATAATGAAGCAAGGAAGACACAAAAGTACATAAACCATTTCGCAGCATTGAATAGTGTGCCAAGAGGCATTAGCTCAGCGACGAAAACTCGTACTTCCAGCACGGAGCTGCTGCCTCCTGAAAAGCTATCTAATGATGTTAAAAGGTTCATGTAAAACTGTTTTTGCTGCTTTTTGGTGTCTTGTTGCTTTGCTTTCTGAGCTGGCTTACCAATTCGCCTTTGCCATGCAAGAACAAAGTTTTGCCCTTTTCATTTTTATTTTATACAAAGGCGATGTAAGCATTTGAGAAGTAGATCTCCTTTTTCTTGCAATGAAATCATTTGTTTATATCATTTTTGTTTTTGTTGCGTTCTTGGTAGTTGGTTGAAATCCTTTGCTACGTTTGGTAGAGGAAAGAAAAGAGTACAGGGTTTTTGAAGAGAATAGAATCATATGTTTAACAGGAGAGAAGAAAAGAGGAGAAAATTGAAGAGGTAAACAGACACAAGTTACACTTTTGTTGGGGATTTTTTTTTAGCCCTCCAAAAATGAAGAGATTATTGCAAAGAAAACTTTTATGCTTGCATAAGATTTAAAGAGTTAATTTGGTTTTTGTCTTTAGTATAATATCAATTAATTGATAAAATAGTTATTTAATTGATCACTTATTTGAAAAACAATTTTTATGTGTTTGACAAACTAGTTAGAATTATGAATTTCAACTATCTATGGTGGTACGAGACAATATAAAGCCCTTGCATGTAAGAATGAAAACACTCACAATTTCCCTTTTATATTTACCGACTGTTATCTTCTCCATGTGTTATGGCTTTGAAAAGAAATGACACAACAGATCTTGCATTTATCAATTCAGGCTGGACTTGAAATGTGTCAACGAGAAGTAACTCTCAAAAATCAGTATCTCAAATGCCGAGGCCTAATAATTCTTCAATATGCATAACAATTTTATCAGGAGAAAAAAAGGCGATTATTATTATTTTTAATAATAATAATAATAGTAATAATAATAATAATAATAATAAAGAAAAAAGGGAACAAATCATTGATTGTAGTTAGGCAACAAAATTTGACATTGCTTTTAAAGAACTACTTGCTCATCATCATGGTTCAATTTGAACATTACACAAGTATGTGAACAATTCATTGTTCCCAAAAAATTGAACGCCAGAAAATGCTCATCAGTATAGGAAGAATGAAACCATAGGCCTTAACCCTCAAGCTACTAATTCGAGCTAAACATGAGCTAAATAACACATGTTGATCAAAAAACCTTGCCTCATCTTCTCCTGTCATCTTTGTAAGGTCCTTCACTCTCTTTATCCTTCAAGAATCCAAGAAAAAGAAGAAACCCGAAAAAAAAGAATCCACCGGACCAATTGCCCCCACCGCCACCACCTCCACCACCACCATCGCCATCATCACGGGGTGGAAATCCAGTCCCACCATCATCGAGATCCGGCAACTTGTCCTTGACTGCATAATTTAATCAACAACACAGGAATTACTTAAAATCAATCTTGAATTTTTCAATAAGAAACAGACCCATGAATCACGAGTCAGACATTTCACTGCGAATTGCACCGAGTAAGATTTCAAATTTGACAAGAAAATATCAAAAGCCTCAAAGAAGCATTGAAGGCTAGGAAGGACAATGTTGGCTCATGCTTGGATTAGCACATGCTCAATAAATGACAACATGAAAAGTGCACAAGCTCTTTTACCTAACCTTGACACCTATTTGCTAATATACACAAACGCGTCTGATTAATACTAATACCGGCTATGGCTATGGCTATTACCTGGAATGTGAGTCATTGTTGGAGCCTGACGTGTAACTGTTTGGGTTTGCTCCGCACCACATCTGGCATTCTGTAAAAATAAAGAAATAAAAGAATTGAAGATCAAGACCTTTTTCCTCCCGGGAGGATTCATTTGAGTAAATCTTTGACCAGGACTGCATGATGGAGAGTAGGAAGAAGTAAACAAACGTTTTCATCACTCTAAGTACATACAGAATTCAGGATGGAACAAGCAACATTTGCAAAATTTCAAAGAAAGTGAGTATAAAGAGAGAGATGCAATAACAAAGCTTACCAAAGCAGCAGCACATATGAAAGCACTCGATTGTCTTAGCGTAGAGTGCATGACTTGTTTTCTTGTCCCCACAAAAGGAAAGCGTGTACCACGCTCTATTGGTTCCAACTTGACATTCTTAACCGGTCCTAATTTAACACTCCAAGCTTGCCCCTTTTTTGCAACTAATGGGTGAAACCGGTAGGAGACGCTTCCTAGACGGGTTTTACCTTGTTGCTTACATCCCAATATTCTTGCTGTGAGAAAATATGAAAGAGATAATCAATAGAAGAAAAATCGCATTGATTTAAA
>CAMOHE010029935.1:0-26053 GCA_946598075.1 Artocarpus hirsutus | reverse complement strand
TTAAAACAAGTTTTAAATAAGATTTTTACAAAAATCCAAAAATAGAGAAAATAGAGGAAAAATGAAAAATCTTGATTCTAATCCCTTTTTTATGAAATAAAGCTTCAATCCTAGTTAATCAAAGTTACTCTAAGCTAGATCAAAGCTTTTCTAGACTTAGAAACTCTTAAATTTCAAAATGCAAAAAAATTTGAAAAATTGAAAAACTTTAGAAATTTTGAAATCTAACCTTAAATCGAAGCTTGAATCGAGTTTGTGGTTGCTCAATCGCGTTCCCGAGCCTTCAATCCACAATCCCGAAGCTTGAAAACGAATTTTGTTTCAAAAATTTTAGAGAAAGAATGAGAGAGAGTGAGGGTAACCGAGAGAGGGGAAGAGAAGAGAGAGAATGAGTGAGAGAAATGAGAGGAAAAAGAAAGAAAATGAAATAAATAGAGGAAAATAGAGAAAAGTGGTTGCACAGAACTATGTGCAACAGCACACTATTTTTCAAATCAAATTGCTTTGTAAAAATTTAAATTAACAATTAAAAACAATTTAGGATAATTAAAAATCACTGAAAGAGTAAAATAATATAAGTTTTCCTTAATGTTCACAAAATAATCAATTCAAATTTAAATTACTCATTATGGCACACTAATCCACCATTTAATACTCTAATACTTATTTAATTAACTTTGGGGTGTTACAACGGCCCTTGGCTTGATTGTTGGGGTAGGAAGGGGACGGCCTTCGTGGGACTTGTGTCATGGGAGGTAACTTGCATGTGATATTTTTATTTTCATTTCTATTTATAGTTTTTTTAAATTAATTTAATTTAGCATAATTCTATTTTTGTTTAAAACAATTGCGTAAGGTGTTTTATTTCTTCTCTTCATTTTTAGTATTTAATCTTTTTTATAGATTGAATCGTCTTTATTTGACTCTTAATGAGTATCACATCATAATCTTTTAGGTTTATAGATGGAATTTGATGGAGGGGTAATTTAATAAGTTTTCTATATATAGAGATGTTTTAAACGGTTTTGAAATATCAGGCATTTTGAAAGATAATTTGTTCTATTTTTTGTAGAGTTACTTTGAGCATTTTAAAAACACAAAGAGCATTTTGAAATAGGGTTGATTTATAATTTTGCAAGTGCACGAATCGTACCAAGTAATATACTTGTGAGTAGAGTATTATTCTTTCAAGGAATAAATTAACATTTACTAGAACTATAATATTTCTAATTTTATTTAAACAAACTATATTAAGAGAGACAACAATAGCAGAAAATAAAATGAAATCTAAATTAAGAGAAATTGAATACTTTAAGAATACTAAAGCATACAAGTTTATAATGACAAATCCAATTTGAATCCATTTATTAAATAACGTCATTCATTATTCATGTGTTAGAATGAGAAACTTTCATACATTTAATGTTTCTTTTTGAGATGATATCAAAAATATCTCTAGCATGTAAATCTATTGTCGCTCGACGTGTATTCCACCATCCTAAAGACTTACTTCAACCTATAATTATTTTAATTTACACATGTTATATTACTATCACTCGAGGTCATGGGCACCATATGGTTAAATTTACTAGAAATTATTTGAAAATATCTCCTTCTTGCATTTCAATCTAGGTCTTCTGAACAATTCAAATATTTATCAAATATTCAAAATGCATTAAGAATAGTAAATTGACAACAATCATGAACAAAAATATCTTAGAGAAATTAATTCTTTGAAAGAAAATAAAATTGGGTATCAAATATTCATTCTCTTAATTACACTTGTAGCCCTAGCAAGGAAAATTAGTTCATAATTAAAAATATAAACATCATGAAAATATTATATATTATGAATTACAAAACTAATTTATAAAGAGAATAAGGGAGGAAGAAGAATGAAGAAATCTTGAACGTGGTTGCTCTTTGAGTCACCTTCAATCTCCTCTTGCAAAGCATGTTAAAAGCTCTATAAAAGAAAGCCTAAGATGGTCTATTTGTAGTTTCATATAAGAGTCATTGTGGGAAAGTTAGTAAGTTAAAATTTTGAAAAACTTATGTCACACCCCGGAGTACGAGAGGTGATGTGGCGGTTTAATTAAGTTAATTAAGTAAAAATTTTGATTAAACACAGGTTAAAGAAATTAATTAATTATGAAAAATATGATAATTTAAACCTTTTTAAAGCAAGCATTAATATTAATTAAACAAATAAGAATGATAAAGTAAACAATAAGAAAATAATAAAGAAATAAGAAGAAACGAGAATAGGTCCTATTGACCCACATCTTGTGCACACACATAGTACTGACAATATTGAATTACAACCACTATCCAAATAGAGAAAGAAAGTTAAAGTAATACATGCCTTGATTTTGTTATTCAAATAACCTACTTGGTTCTTCTGCTGCTCGTAAGTCTTGTCTGTAGACTCTTCTCCAATTCTAAGCTGAAATCCACCTAGAAGGGGAAAGATTTTAAAACAAATAAAATGTGAGCTAAATGCTCAGTAGGACTATATATTTTGGAAACATTTAATTTCTTTAAAATAAAACTACAATATTCAAGAAATTATTTAGAAATTACACTTAAATAAATGAATAAATAGAATTCAATAAAATTAATCTTACCAAAACTGTCTATCGGTCGACTAGAAAAAATATCATTTTCTTTTCCTGGGTAAACCATATACGTAACACCACCGTAGTGGCCTAGCTGGTTTTCAGGACATGCCCCCAAAGTCGCACGCTAGACAATCCAATCTTTGATATGGCATCATGCCCTTCTATACATATATTTTCTATAATTATTAAAAATTTCATTTTAGCAAATATTTCATTTACATTCATTATGGGGTTTATTATAAGAATTACCTCAATCTACTGTTTATGAAAACAGCCAATAAAAATCATTTTCAATCATTCATTGAAAATATTTCAATAAAAATCCTTTTGAGGCCAAAATCTTTTTAAAACTAGGTTACCAAAGAAAAGGGTAGAAGTCCTACCTCAGTACTCATGCCGGTGTCCTACACCGTAATCTTGATCTACTACATGTTGGCTCCGCGGATCCACGAACAACCTTAAATGTATAATAACTAAGTCTATTAGCATCTAACTCAAGACATCCTACGTTGCTAAACTATTTCATGGTGTCCTAGTGTGCCATTTGTATATATAAAATCATATTGTAACATTAAAATCTCAATTAGGGTTCAAAATAGTGAAAACAGGTGAAAAATAACAAAATTTCACCATGTTTGGTCGACCTATCGGTCACCCTAGTTCGGTCGGCCGAACTGTGCAGTTCGGCCTACTGAAAAACCAAATCCGATCGGCTGAACTTTTTCAAGTTTGGCCTGCTGGTCGTATGGATCCGGTCTGCCGGTCGTATGAATCCGGCCTACGTATCGAACTCATAAATCAAACCTGTCGAACTGGAAAATTCTAGAATTTTCCAGGCCCTGGTTCTCGGCCTCCCGAGCTCAAATCTTCATTTCAACCTGTTTTTCTCAGTTCTCAAGCATGGAAATCATACTTAGATGATAGAAAAACAATATAAAACACTTTTGAATCAATTTAAACAAGATTTGCACAAAGATTTTGAAAAATTTTGAAAATAGAGAAAAATAGAAAATCTTGATTCAAATTTGTTTTTTGTCAAACAAAGCTTAGATTCTAGTTGTTTTGAGTTTCTCTAGCTTAGATCAAAGGTTTTCTAAGCCCAAGTAAGCTTGGATTTCAAAATACAAATAAAATTGAAAAATTGAAAAAGTTTTTGAAATTTTGAAAACTAACTTTGGATTCGAGCTTCACATTGTGTTTTTGATTGCTCAATCACGTTCCCAAGCCTCCATTCTACTAATCCGAAGCTTGGGCTTGATTTTTGATTCCAAAAATTTTTAAAAAGAGAACAGAGAGAAAGAGAGACAGAGTAAAAGAGAGAGACGAGCGAGAGAGGGAGTGGGGGAGAGCTAAGAGTGAGTGAGGGAAAGAGAAGGAGAAAGGAATAAATAGAGAGGAAAGGAGAGAAATCTGAGGAAGGAAAACCATGTCCCACACATGGTTTTTCTAAAGTGGGGACTTGTTGGTTATTTGATAAATTGTTTTGTTTTAATATTCAAAATAACAAAAAAATAATAATTAAGAGTAATTAAAAATCATTAAAATAATCAAAAATATCATTAATTTAGAAATTTCACAAAATGATCAAATTAAATTTAAAATATTCATTATGGCACACTAATCTACTATGTTACACACTAATATCACTTAATTAATTTCAGGACGTTACAGAGCCACGGCTTTAGCTCCTCAATGTTGCAGCGCTTAACATATTCATATCATGTTCTTCGCTCCAACGCTGTAGCTCCCAAATCCCATGGCTGTGGCTGGACTCTAAGAAGTTGACTTGTTGTAGTCCTTTCACAATGCGTACGCACCTATCGAGCTGAAGAGAATATACTTATTTTTAATCTTGCCTAAATGTTGCTCTTCTTCTCTAATTCATTTCCTTAACCCTAAAACAACTATAAAAATATAAAATAATAATAAAAATTCAAATAATTCAAGATACTTAGCAAAGGAGCATAGAAAATTTGATAGAAAAATATATGAAATATAACACTTATCAAATTCCCCCATACTTAACTTTTGCTACTCTTCAAGCAAAATTAAGACCAAAAAAAAAAAAAAGAAACACTAATTTTCCAACATTTTATCTCCGAGAGCAATAAAAGATTATAGCTTTAAAACAAAACAAGCATTGAGTCAGATCTATATTCATTCAAAATCTAATACATCTCTATAATAATTATACTCAAGTGCATGTGTGAAATAGCCAATGTCAATGATGTTTGTACTGTGCATGCTTTGAACAACTGAAATTCTCATAAACCTCACAAAAACTATCACCCAGTTTCTAAAGAAAAAGCCAACCATCATATGCTTTTCTTTTAGTACAACTCTCGACTAAGGCGAAGGCACTACCTAAAATCAAAAAGTCTCCAATATAGATTGTGATGGATCTAAGGGGTAATGGTTAAAAGTAAGAAGCGAAGGGATATCACAAAGGTTTTAAAAACATTATGGAGTTAGAGACACCATAGAATTTTGAAAGGTACTCTTCTCAAAACCTAAAAGAAAGAAACTTAGGCCAAATATCATTGTCTTGGGCCGTTTGCTTATTTCTAACCAACCTCATAACATCCAAAACTTTGATTAGAAAAGTCAAAAGAAGATCATATATTTTTTTTATTTTTTTCATTTTCTTTTTTTCTTTTTTTTTTTTGTTTTTTTCTTAAGCTTTTTTTTTTCCCAACATTTCTCCCTTTCTTTGCTTCTCTTCTTCCCCCACATTTATTTTCTGTTACCAACTTAATTCCTTGTTGCATTCACCTTATACATGAGATGAGCCTCTTTATTGTTAGTTTCAATTTATCTTTAAAAGAAGGATGAAGATATAAATATTTTCGAGATAGGTATAGAGATATAGTTAATTAAAAAAAAGGCTTAAAATGAATGCTCAAAAATTGAATTGCTAAGGGATTTAATACTTGTATGTCGAAATCAAAATGATAACTAAATTGAGGATTATAAGAATAAATTCATCCTAGTATGTGTGTCTCTGTGTTGAATAACATGGCTATTGTGCAAAAAGATTTTATAATTATCATAAAAACAAATTCACTAAAGAATAATATCAAGATCCAAAACAATATTATCATTCAATGCCTTAATATTAAAGCACAGTTTCTATCAAAGTTGCTAGAAGGCATCTTAAGACTCAAAAACCTAACAAAAAAAAAAAAAAACTAAAACACATTTTTAATTTTTTTATTTTTTTTGTCTACTTTTTGTTTTCCTATTTTTTGGAAAAACAAGAATATGCTACAATGAAATACTATAAAATCTTTAATTCTCCCCCTACACTTTATCTTTACTTTGCCCTCAATGTAACATTAACTCCCTAAAAAAAAACTGGGTATGAGGAAAAGAGAAAAACAAAAACAAGAATTAAATAAAAACTAATAAAAGCAATACATAAATAAAATGGAGGAGAGTAAGAACGATCAAATCTGACTATAGTGTGCTCTCTATTCTGTTGACTTGCCTCCCAAGTAGCCTTTGGTTTAATATCCTCAGCCTAACTATGCTGCTTCATTGGAGACAGATCCAAGATAGCGATGGACGTCTCTTGTTTGTCAAAATGCCACTCTATGTAATGCCTTAGTTTGTGTTCGTTAACTTTAAATCTTCCTGTCTCATCATACTCAATTTCCATCGTACCATAAGGAAAGAATTGAGTTACCGTGAATGGTTCCGACCACCTTGACCTTACTTTCTCATGAAATAAATGAAGGAGTGAATAATAGAGTACCACCTTATGGCCAAGGATTGAATTCACGCCTCTGGATGTACGTATTATACTAAAGCTTCATCATAAGATTCCACTCTTATGAAACTTTCCTCTTTAACTAGAATCTTCATTTCTTTGAGCATCTTGAAGGTAACTTGCTCATCATGCACCCTCATAGTCAACTCTTTCTTCTTTATATCAACTAAATACGTTGGAGTATTTATGAAAATAAACATAGAAATCAACATGCAAATAGCACTAGATCTAATATAAGTCAATTGGTATTGGAGTTAACATGTATAGTCTTAATTCACTAAAGTTGTGTATAATCATGATGACTAATAGTGATGATCACTATAGTAATAACATTTAGAAGAAGGCATGTAACACCCAAAAATTAATTAAATGATATTAGAATGTAAAACGGTAAATTAGTATGCCATAATAAGTGTTTTAAACTCAAATTTATCATTTTGTGAAAATTAAGAAACTTTGTGTTGTTTTACTTTTTAATGATTTTAAATTATATTAAGTTGTTTTAATTGTTAATTGAAATTTTAACAAAGCAATTTGATTTGAAAACAGTGTACTGTTGCACACAGTCCTGTGTAACCACTTCTTTCTTTCCCTCTATTTATTTCACCACACTCTCTCTCTTACTCTCACTCTCCTTCATGCTTACCTCTCTCTCCTTTCTCGTTCGTCTTTCTCTCTCTCTCTCGGTTTTCTCTTTCTCTCTCATTCTCTCTCAAAATTTTTGAAACAAAATTTGATTTCAAGCTTCGGGATTGTGGATTGAAGGCTCGGGAACACGATTGAGCAACCACAAACTCAATTCAAGCCTAATCCAAGGTTAGTTTTCAAAATTTCTAAACCTTTTCAATTTTTTAATTTTTCTTGCATTTTGAAATCTAAGCATTTTTAAGCTTAGAAAACCTTCAATCTAGGTTAGATGAACTTAGATTAGCTAGAATACAAACTTTGTTTCATCAAAAACGGATTTGAATCAAGATTTTTCATTTTTCTCCAATTTTTCTCATTTTTGGATTTTTTAAAAAATTTTGTCTAAAACTTGTTTTAATCCATCAAAAAGTAAGTTACTATGTTTTTTTATTGTTTGTGATCATTATCCATGCCTAAGAATTGAGAAAACAGGTTAGATTTGAAGATTTGGGCTCAGGGAAGCCGAGACCCGTGCGTAGAAATTTTTAGAATTTTTCAGATCGGCAGGCCGAAGTTTGAGTTCGGCAGGCCGGATTCATGCATTCAGCAGGCTAGATTCATTTGACAGGCAGGCTAAACCTGGAAATGTTCAGTCAATCGAACTTGGATTTCTAGCAGGTCAAACTGTGCAGTTTGACTGGCCGAACCAGGGAGACCGACAGACCGACCGGGCATAGTGTAATTTTTGTGATTTTCACCAGTTTTCACTGTTTTGAACCCCAATTGAAATTCTAACTTTATAAAATGATTTTATAAACCTAAGTGGCACACTAGAACACCATGAAATGATTTAATAACCTAGGATATCTCAAATTAGATATTAATAGATCTAGTTTTCATTTAAGGTTGTGCGTGGATCCATGGACTTAATGTATAGCAGATCGAGATAACGGTGTGGGAAACCAGCACGAGTATTGAAGTAGGACTTCTACCCCTTCTTTGGTAGCCAATTTTAAATGTTTTGGCCTTAAAGTGATTTTTAATAAAATGTTTTTCAATGATTGGTTGAAAAAGGATTTTATGTAACTGTTTTCCTAAACAGTAGATTGAGGTGTTTTCATAATAAACCTCATAATAAATGTTAATGATTTTATTTGATAAATAGAAAATTTAATTATAAAAAGATATACGAGCATGATGCCATATCAGAGATCGGGTCGTGTAATGAACGACCTTGGGGGCAGGTCCTGAAACCCAACTGGGCCACTTCGGTGGTGAATATCATGGTTTGCCTGAATTAATAAAAAGGTACTCTTGATGAACTGTTTTCAATGTACTTTTGATAAACGGAAGTACTTATTTTATTTTATTTTATTTATTAAGAAGTGTTCTATTAAACTATTTATCTGTTTGTTTTAAAGATATAGTCCTACTGAGCCTTTCGCTCACATTTTACTTGTTTTAAAATCTTACCCTATAGGTAGATATCAACTTAGGATCGGAGAAGAGTTCGCTGACCGGACCTACGACCAATAGAGGATTTTGGTAGGTTGTATCATAGAAATTCAAGGCATGTGAATTCTTAACTCTCTTTTCTTTGGACTGTGATTGTATTGTAATGTTGTCAATACTATGTGTGTGCACAATATGTGGGCCAGTGGGACCCATACTCACTTTCTCTCCATATTAAATTGTTTTATTTGTTCTCTTTATTTGTCTAAATATTATAATTGTTCATTCTAAATAAATGATTTTAAAATTATCACATTTTTATTTATAAATTTAATTCTAAAACCCTGTTTTTAACTAAATCCTTATTTAATTAACTTAATTAATCCTCCACGTCACCTCTCGTACCCCAGGGTGTGACAGAATGGTATCAGAGCACAAGGTTATGAACCTTGGGAATTGTGCACACATAGGTATGACAATGAAATACCACTGACAGTCCAAATTTTGTTTTCAAAAGTGAAAGAATGGCACCTAGACGTCGTTCGACAGCCGATGTCGAGTTTGGAAATGATGAGGGCATGTTGAGGGCTATGTTTGCTGCATTTCGACAGATGGCAGCTAGGGCAAGACCAGATGATTCCGAGGCTAGTCGTCGGTATTCGTACTTTAAGCAGTTTCGACGTGCATCTGTACCAACTTTCGATGGAACTGGAGACCCGCAGGTGGCAAAATATTGGCTAGATTCTATCGTAAAGCATCTGGATACTCTCGGTGTGCCAGCGAAGTATCGTGTGGAATTTACGGCATATAAGTTCGAAGGTGGTGCTAACACCTGGTGGAAGCAAGCAAAGCGCTTGGAGAATAATGGTAATATCAGTTGGGATAGGTTTGAGGAGCTGCTCTATGATCGGTATTTTCTGCAGGGATATAGGGATCAAAAGGTGGCAGAATTCTATAGGTTGCAGCAGGGAGATATGTCAGTTTGGGAATATGAAGCGAAGTTCAATGAATTGGCTAGGTTTGCTCCCTTAGCAGTGGCATCGAAGCTTGAGAAGTGTATCAAATTTCAAGAAGGACTCAAGGCCCCTATTCGACGACAGATAGTTGCTCTGCGACTTAGGAACTTTGGAGAGCTTGTGTCGTCAGCGATATCAGTGGAAAATGATTACGCGCAGTATTGTGAGAATCGAGCCAAGACATTAGGAGGACCACAGAGGAGCGGCAGGAGGAGCGTCAGCAGTCGACCAACTCTAGGAAAGGACAAACAGGGTGGTGTGAACAGCGGCAGCAGCAGTTCATCCAGCAATGGGCGCAGCAACCCCTACAGTTTCCATTGTCATTTTTACCAACAACCAGGACATATCAAGAGGAATTGCCCAATCATGAGTGCTCACCTAGGATTTCAGACCAGAGAAAGAGCCAGTCGTCATCCTCAGCTTCAAACCCTACCTCAGCCACAGCAGTATCCTCAGCTTCCATTCCATCAGTTCTCTCCTCAGCAAATGTCATATCCAGCGCAAGGACATCAATAACAGAATCTTCAACGTAACATCCCTCAGTATCGAACACCGAGTATAGCTAGCGTGCAGTCACCATCATCGCAGCAGTATTGGCCAACTAACCCAGGATCCAGCAATGTTGGTAGAGGAAAGGGGAAAACTCTAGTATAGGTTCACGTGATGACATCAGAAAGTTCAGATGCCCAGATGAGTAACGCAGTTGTCGATGGTATGATTATGGTTTCTTAGTCTTTAGCACATGTGTTTTTTAATACTGGTGCCATTCATTCTCTCATTTCAAGCTCATTTGTACATGCCTTGGGATTAGAGATAAAAAAGTTAGACGAACCCTTAGTTATAACTTCACCCTCGGGGTAGGTGTGTGTGAATAGTATTTGTAAAGCTTGTAAAATAAAGATTCAGGATGAGATTTTGAAAAGTGATTTGATTGTAATCCCCATGAGAACCTATGATGTAATCCTAGGGATGGACTGGTTGTCCAGATACAGTGCATTGGTAGACTGCCAACTTAAGAAAGTAACCCTAGTGTCTGATAGGGGGACGGTAATCACCTACCAGGGTGGTGGTGATCGGTTAATGAGTGAGTGTCGTGTTAGGGCATGTCTAGGAGGGCGAAAGAACACAGTTTGTTACGCTATCTTCATGAATTTGGAAGGAGAGCCTAGTGTTTCGAGAGGACGTGCAGTGATTCCAGTGGTAGAAGAATTTAAGGATGTCTTCCCCGATGAGCTACTAGGATTACCACCGCATCAAAAATCAAGTTTGATATTGAATTATTTTTAAGAACAGCACTGATTTCTGTAGTATCTTACCAGATGGTGCCGACAGAAATGATAGAACTTAGGAAGCAGCTTCAGGAACTTGCTAATAAGGGATATATTTGAAATAGCACATCACCGTGGGGAGCACCGGTTTTGTTTACAAAGAAACATGATGGAACTCTCAGGTTATGTATAGATTATTGGCAGCTAATCGGGTCACAGTGAAGAATAAGTATCCTCTGCCCAGGATCGACGAGCTATTTGATCAGTTGGGAGGTTCGCGGTACTTCTCAAAGATAGACTTGAGGTCGAGATATCATCAGCTCAGGATTAAGGAAGAGGACATTCCTAAGACAGCTTTTAGGACTCGGTATGGACATTTTAAATTTCTAGTGGTGCCGTTTGGATTGACGAATGCCTCGGCAGCTTTCATGGATTTGATGAATAGGATATTCAGGCCCTACTTGGATCAATTCGTGATTGTGTTCATCGACAACATTCTGGTTTATTCTAAGACTTGGGAGGAGCATGAGCAGCATCTTAGGATCATGCTTCAGACTCTACGAGAACACTAGTTGTATGCCAAGAAGGAAAAGTGTGAATTCTGGTTAATAGAGGTCAAATTTCTAAGTCATGTCATCTCCGAGCATAGTATTTCGGTGGATCCGTCAAAGATAGAAGCCATAGTGGATTGGAATGACCGAGGAATGTGGCAGAGATCCGCAGCTTCTTGGGACTTGCAGAATACTACAGAAAATTTGTGAAAGATTTTTCAAAGGTAGCAGCACCGTTGACAAGATTGATTAGGAAAAATGTCATGTTCGAGTGGAACGAAGATTGTGAGCTCGCCTTTCAAGAATTGAAGAATCGGTTGACCTCAGCACCAGTGTTGATCATTTCCAACAGTGACGAGCCGTACGAGGTTTATACGGATGCTTCAAGACGTGGACTCGGATGCGTGTTGATGCAACATGGGCGAGTGGTGGCATATGGATCGAGACAGTTACGACCTCACGAGTGGAATTACCCTACTCATGATTTGAAGCTCGTAGCGGTGATTCATGCGTTGAAGATCTTGAGATGTTATTTGTATGGAGCAACATTTCAGGTTTTCTCCAACCACAAGAGCTTAAAGTATTTGTTTACTCAAAGGGATTTGAACTTGAGGCAGCGAAGATAGATAGAATACATGGAGGATTACAATTTTGAGTTGCAGTATCATCCCAGGAAAGCTAACGTCGTTGCGGATTTACTCAGTTGGAAATCTTCAGGGATACTTGCATGTTTGGCTCTTGAAGATTAGAGAAGGAATGCGACGGTAAGCGAGTTCGGGCTACAGTATCATGAAGACTATGATAGCATTTTCGTGTACCACATGGAGGCGACCCCAGCTCTTATTCAGATGGTGAAGCAGAACCAGTGGCAGGACCAGCATCTTTAGGGAATCTAGACGCGAATTTAGAGCAGAGAGCAGTTCGAAGAATGGAAAATACATGCAGATGGATCGTTGTACTTCAGGGAGCATCTAGCGGTTCCATATATTGCAAAAGAAACGAAGGCCGTAATGGACGAAGCTCACAAGTCTCAGTTCGCCATTCATCTAGGGAGTACAAAGATGTATCGTGACTTGAAGAGGCACTATTGGTGGAGAGGTATGAAGAAAGACATTCGAGAATATATGGCCAAGTGTATGACTTGTCTTCAGGTGAAAGCCGAGCATCAGAAGCCAGCAGGTCAGCTTCAGCCACTTCCTATTCCAGGGTGGAAATAGGAGCACGTAACGATGGATTTTCTTACCAGATTGCCAAGGATGGAGCAACGGCACTATGCGGTTTGGGTCGTGGTCGACAGGTTAACGAAGTCAGCTCATTTCATCCCGTTCAGGTCGACATGTTTAAGGAGGATTCTTGGGGAATTGTATCTGCAGAACATAGTAAGATTGCATGGAGTTCCTTTGTCCATCACCTCAGATAGGGATACCAGGTTCAATGCCAAGTATTGGAGGAGCTTCCAGGAGGCTATGGGTATAGATTTGAACTTCAGCACGACATTTAATCCTCAGACTGATGGGCAATCTGAGCAAGTTATTCAGATTCTCGAAGACATGTTACGTGCTTGTGCATTAGACTTCGGCGGGAACTGGAAGAAGTATTTGCATTTAGTGGAGTTCACATACAACAACAACTATCAATCGAGTATTGGTATGGCACTGTTCAAAGCATTATATGGACGACCGTGTCGATCGCCAGTGTGTTGGGCCAAACCAGAAGATAGAGTTATTCTTGGGCCGAATGAAATTCATGATAGCAACAAGAAGATTATCGTGATTCAGGATCGATTGAAAGCAGCTCAGCATCGGCAAAAGAGTTACACGGATAGAAGACGTCGGCCTTTGGAATTTGAGGTTGGAGACTTTGTACTACTGAAGGTATCACCCCATAAAGGCATCTCGCGATTTGGAGTGAAAGGAAAACTCGCTCCGAGATATATTGGACCGTTCGAGATCATTCAACATGTTGGTGTGGTTGCTTATCGACTCAACCTTCCTCCAGAACTTTTGCATGTTCACGACGTATTTCATGTGTCAATGCTTTGGAAGTATCCACCTAAGCAGGATAAGATCGTTTCGTTTCAGGACGTACAGATTCAGGAAGACACGACATATGAAGAAGTGTCGATCTAGATTATCGATCGTAAAGTGATTAGTTTACGTCGTCGTGAGATTCTGTTAGTTAAGGTCGTGTGGCAACATCACGGGATTGATAAAGCCACTTGGGAATTAGAGTAGAGTATGCGGGAATTGTATCCGCATTTGTTTTATTTTTGAATCAATTTGTAAATTTCGAGGACGAAATTTCTTTTAGGGGTGGAGAGTTGTAACACCCAGAAATTAATTAAATGATATTAGAATTTAAAATGGTGGATTAGTGTGCCATAATAAATGTTTTAAACTCAAATTTATCATTTTGTGAAAAATAAGAAACTTTGTGTTGTTTTACTTTTCAATGATTTTAAATTATATTAAGTTGTTTTAATTGTTAATTGGAATTTTAACAAAGCAATTTGATTTGAAAATAGTGTACTGTTGCACACAGTCCTGTGCAACCACTTCTCTCTTTGCCTCTATTTATTTCACCACACTCTCTCTCTTACTCTCACTCTCCTTCACGCTTACCTCTCTCTCCTCTCTCGTTCGTCTCTCCCTCTCTCTCTCAGTTCTCTCTTTCTCTCTCATTCTCTCTCAAAATTTTTGAAACAAAATTCGATTTCAAGCTTCGGGATTGTGGATTGAAGGCTCAGGAATGCGATTGAGCAACCACAAACTCGATTTAAGCCTAATCCAAGGTTAGTTTTTAAAATTTCTAAACTTTTTCAATTTTTCAATTTTTCTTGCATTTTAAAATCTAAGCATTTTTAAGCTTAGAAAACCTTCAATCTTGGTTAGATGAACTTAGATTAGCTAGATTACAAACTTTGTTTCATCAAAAACAGATTTGAATCAAGATTTTTCATTTTTCTCCAATTTTTCTCGTTTTCGAATTTTTCAAAAAATTTTGTTTAAAACTTGTTTTAATCCATCAAAAAGTAAGTTACTATGTTTTTCTATTGTTCATGATTATTATCCATGCCTGAGAATTGAGAAAACATGTTAGATTTGAAGATTTGGGCTAGGGGAAGCTGAGACCCGTGCGTGGAAATTTCTGGAATTTTCCAGATCGGCAGGCCGAAGTTTGAGTTTGGCAGGCCGGATTCATCCGACCAGCAGGCCAAACCTGGAAATGTTTGGCCGACCGAAATTGGATTTTCGACAGGCCAAATTGTGCAGTTTGGCCGGCTGAACCAGGGCGACCGGCAGGCCGACCGGGCATGGTGCAATTTTTGTGATTTTCACCCGTTTTCACTGTTTTGAATCCCGATTGAAATTCCAACTTTATGAAATGATTTTATAAACCTAAGTGGCACACTAGGACACCATGAAATGATTTAATAACCTAGGATATCTCAAATTAGATATTAATAGATCTAGTTTTCATTTAAGGTTGTGCGCAGATCCATGGAGCTAACGTATAGTAGACCGGGATTACGGTATGGGACACCGGTACGAGTATTGAGGTAGGACTTCTACCCCTTCTTTGGTAGCCAATTTTAAATGTTTTGGCCTCAAAGTGATTTTTAATAAAATGTTTTTCAATGATTGGTTGAAAAATGATTTTCTATAACTGTTTTTCTAAACAGTAGATTGAGGTGTTTCATAATAAATGTTAATGATTTTATTTGATAAATAGAAAATTTAATTATAAAAAGATATACGGGCATGATGCCATATCAGAGATCGGGTCGTGTAGTGAACGACCTTAGGGGCAAGTCCCGAAACCCAGATGGGCCACTTCGGTGGTGAATATCATGGTTTTCTAGAATTAATAAAAAGGTACTCTTAATAAACTGTTTTCAATATACTTTTGATAAACGGAAGTACTTACTTTATTTTATTTTATTTATTAAGAAGTGTTCTATTAAACTATTTATCTGTTTGTTTTAAAGATATAGTCCTACTGAGCCTTTCGCTCACATTTTACTTGTTTTAAAATCTTACCCCATAGGTGGATATAAGCTTAGGATCGGAGAAGAGTCTGCTGACCGGACCTACGACCAATAGAGGATTTTGGTATGTTGTATCATAGAAATTCAAGGCATGTAAATTATTAACTCTCTTTTCTTTGGACTGTGGTTGTATTGTAATGTTGTCAATACTGTGTGTGCACAATATGTGGGCCAGTGGGACCTATACTCACTTCACTACATATTAAATTGTTTTATTTGTTCTCTTTATTTGTCTGAATATTATAATTGTTCATTCTAAATAAACGATTTTAAAATTATCATATTTTTATTTATAAATTTAATTCTAGAACCCTGTTTTTAACTAAATCCTTATTTAATTAACTTAATTAATCCTCTACGTCACCTCCCGTACCCCGGGGTGTGACAAGGCATATGGACTTGCACCTATAAAAGGACTATTGAAATCATCAATAGTTATGACATTTCTGCAATGAACATATGTTTTGCATGCGTACTTGCATATATATATATATATATATATAGTGTTATAAAACATATGTTAGATATAATGAAGCCGTGCTCTTTTGCAAGAAATGGTGGGATCTATTTATAAAGATGAAAAAAATGCTACTTTGGACGAGTTTATGAAGCCTTCTTTCCCTTTGATAAATGTGTCATTATGAAAACGTTCTTTTTTCAAAAAAAATTATCAAAATACTCAGCTAATTTATAACTCTATAAAATAGAGTTATTCTTATTCTTTGATATACAAATTTTTACTAATCTTCTCGATATTCATACTTAATTTTATTTAATTTTGCTTATTTTTAATATAATTTATTTTTATTTTAGTTATTTTGATTTTATTTATTTTTATCTTAAATTAACATAATTTCATTAAATTTTATTTTATTTAGTTTTTCTTCATTTATTTTATCTTTTCCTAATTTATGTAGGTTAATCAAGTGAAAAGGGCAAATTTTGGCGATTTAGAATTAATTTGAAGGCCAAAGGTCAAAAAAAGCTTTGAAACATATTAAAAATTCAAATTAGTACGCTTCAAAACTCCACCACACGCATGCTTCTACATGGCATGGATGGGTGCGCCTAAGGCTGTCTGGTCAACTCTAAATCCGTGCATGTAGGACACCCTGACAATAGCACGTTTCCACTATTTGAGGTTAGCTCCTCGGCCGCACGCATCTCACTAGTTGTTACTACCAGCCCATACTCCATTTGAGCTCGCAAGCAACCCCTACTCTTGCGAATACTTGCCACCTGTTTGCCAGTCGCCAGGGACCAAATCAAGTGTTGTTTGCATCAAATAGTTCTAAGAGCTGTTTCTCTTCTCTAACTGGCATGTAGATAATTTAAAAAATAAATTGTTTCAATATTGTCTAATTTTTTCTAAAAGTGAGCATTTAGTCCTCAATTTTTAATTTTAATTACTAAAAAACCAACACAAATAACAGATGTTAAAAAAAAGTCACATGATGAACATGTGACCTGTTTATTAAAGGCATTTTAGTAAAAAAATAATTTTTTTATTAGAATAAAAAACATAATTTTCTCTTTTTCTTCCCTTCCTCCCACTCTCTCATTTGCGCTTTTTCTTCTCAAAAAGGCAAACCCACTTATCTTTTCCCGACGGCAACACAAACCCAACCGTCACAAAACCACCTCCCTCTAAAAGCAATTGCGATGTTTTTCTCCTATGCCTTGCAATCTCCCCACACCAAGGCGACTAGTAGATAATAGTGGAAAAATTAGTGAAATTAGATCCGTAAAACACTTTATTTCATTTTATTTTACTTCATTATCTTCATTTAGTTGTTAATTTACTTTTGTTTTATTAATTTGTTTAGTTTATTTAAATTTTATTGAATTAGATTTTATTCTTATTTGAAATTGTTTATTCAAATAAGCTTAGAGTTAAATAATGTCACGCCCCCAAACCGGGGTGATGATGTGGTGGGTTGATTTAGATTAATAAATTATAATTAATTTAAATTCTAGAAATTTTTCCCTTAAATGAAAAATATTTTCGGGGAAAATATAAAAGTAACAAAATAATCAAATAAAAATACAATAAAATTTAAACATGGCACAAAGGGAAAAATTACTGAATTAACCTCAAAGTCATTGGAAAACCTAAAATCTGCCAAACACTGTTTAGGTCCCAGCAGACCACACAACAGTGCATGTATAGTTTAGACATGAAAGGAAAATACAACCAAATCACAATCCATATCATAAATTAAAGAGCATGATTAAAGTCTCGTATTACATACATTGATAAAAATAGATAACTAAAACAACTCATGGATTATGCAAGTAAATCTGGAGCAATCTACTCAGTTGTGTACTATGAACTACTTGGAGGGGAAAAGTAAAACAATAGAAATCGTGATCAAAAGGTTATGTAGGACCTAAGTTCTAAAACATCCTTTGTGCAATAAAATAAATATAATAAGGTGAAATGACAAGACACAATTAGAATTAAAAGTGAATTTTAAATAAGTTAACTATGTTAAATTTCAAAAGCTCTTGCCGTTAATATTATATGGTTTATCTCAAATTACACTTAATACTTACCATGTGCAAAGCCTAATATAATCACCATCGTAGCGGCTCGGACTAGGTTCGGGACTTACTCTAGGTCGTCCTCTACATGACCTAATCTTTATGTGGCATCATGTACTTAAAATTCAACCAATCAAGGTCTTAAATCAATTGGTGTTTAGAAGATTATTCAAACCACTCGGTGGTACTTATACTGAAACATCAATATTTAATTAATATCATTTTCTTACATACATATTTTCCAAGTGTCTGAAAATATTTAAAATGTGATTCAATTTTTAAAATCATTTAAGAATATAAGATATGGCTAAACACTCTTAAAATCACGACTATAAGAAAGGGGTATAGAGTCTTACCTCAGTTACTGGCATCAAGTATGCCTATACCATATTCTCGCTCTACTAAACTTTAGCTCCAAAGAGGACAACGAATAACCATAAGTATAAACTTGGTTATTAATAGTGAAACTTAGATAAAACACATTAGTATGCGAATTCATCGTCTCTTAGTGTGCCATTATCATTCAAGGTTTCATGATTACATATATGACATTTGATCATACCTTTAAAATATCTTAGCAATAATTTCAAATTAATAAAACAAGTAAAAACTCATGTAAAAAGCAATTTGGGACAAGGGAGGCCCGGATGGCTCAGAACAGCACATTTTGGTATAGCGCGGTCGACCCCGGTAAAGTATCTATGGTCGATTGCATGTCACACAATAGGGGGGTCGATCGCATTATATAGACCGTGGTCAACCATGCCTATTTCGAGCACCTAAACTCAAACTAAGTTCAAACTTTTTTAAATTGATTTTAATGCATTTAAAATGGTTCTAATTGATCAAATAACAATTTATGAATCATAAATACTTATTTTAGCACACATGCATTCATGTTTCACCATTATTCAAACATTTTTCATTATTATTCCAAAACTATGTGAAATAAATATAAAAGTGATTTTCAATCTGTTTTAGCTCAAATAAAAACTTGAATCTTGCTTATAATCATTTTACTATCTAAATAAAATATGATTTGTGTTCATTTAACCTTGGATCATAACATGCAAACATATATTTATCACAACTCTTACAAAAGCTTACTATTTTCAAAAAACTTATGAACATGAAGAGTAAATTTCAAGCTACTAATTTGAAAATAAACTTCAAAAATCAAAGAGTAAATTGATTCATAAGTTGTTTAACCTCAATTGACTGAAATCAAAACTCAGAGTTAGTGATTTTTGCTTCTATTTGCTTTAAAATAGAGGTTTTTTGGTTTTGAGTTTTGAAATAGAAAATGAGAGAGAGAGAGTGTGTGTGTGTGTGTGTGTATGTGCATGTGTGTGTCAGTGAGTGACGTGAGAAGGTGAGAGGGAAAGAATATAGAGAGCTTTGATCAAAGTTTGGTTTTAACCTAAGTTGGAGGGCTTTATTGTTTCAAGGTAAACCATGAGCAGCAAATGGTTTCGAATTTTTCACATGAAAGTGTATTTAAGTGGTTTTGGGGACCTGTTGGGATTTCTAGAAATTATTAGGTTCAACTTTTAAATAAATGAATTAAAGGAAAAGGGTGCAATTTAAATCAAACAAATAAAACACTAAAATAATTGCTAAAAATAACAAAAAATAAATAAAATAAATTTGGAAAATAAAATTCTTGAAAGTGATTAATAAGTATAAAATTTTACAATTATGGCACACTAATTCTTGATTGATAAATTTGGAGTATTACATATAATTTTGTAATTAACTAAAATTAAACACAATCACTATAGAATTGATATTCTATTCATCACTCTATTACGTGTGTACAACCACATATGCTTATGTATGTTTAGCTAAAAACACCAACTCATACTTGGCAATTAATAAAGAACACTAATGTTATTATTTTTAAAAGAAGGGAAAAAAAAAAGAACCATATGAATAATAGCTTATTGATGATCTAGAACCAACATTATTAGGTAACAAAGTCCCACAAGCAATTTCTCTATTATTGGCTCTTGGTCATTTAGCAACACAGTTTCAAGAATAAATTATAATTCAAGTTAATATTTTTTAAGTTTTATCAGAAAACACATTGTAACAAGCTTAAGTACGTGAACTTCAAATTGTAGTTCAAACATTATTTGCCAAATAGCCTAAAACAAAATGGAAAATTAGACAAACACTCCACTCTATAACTTAGTTGTTAATATAGATGCTAGGATAGATGCCGTAAAGCAAAGAACATTTTAAATGTTTGAAACATTTTTTCTAGTTAATAAAAGTTTATTTAATCTCGTACATCATTTGTCCTAATTATTAACATGGATTAAATTGTAAAATTTTTAACAAACAAGCAAAGTATTAAGACTATTAATGTTGAATCCTTAAATTATACATATTGAGTAAATTTAGGACCCGTTTGGTAAATGGATTTAAATTAGTGATTTAATTTGAGTTAGTGTGATTTAAATTAGGATTTGAGTTAGTGATTTAAATTGTTATTCGAATTGACATTTGGATGTACATTTAAGTGTTAATCTAAGTATGAAATAAAATTGAAATTTATGTTTTGAGATGTAGTAAAGATAGTTTTTGATTTATTAATAAATCTAATAAAATCTTAATGTTAGTAATCTTAAAAAATATGCAATATGGATCTTGATTATTCTTCTCTTCATTAGGAACACAATGAAAAAAAAATCATCTCAATTGGATTTCAAATGAAGAAGTAATGATTTTTTCCTCAAATATAGGAGAGAAAATTTTATTTTTTACTGTAGCAAAGATATCCAAGTATCAAAAGTTTAAGGGGGATGAGAACTCTGAAAATTTATATTCTTGATACTCAAATGATTCAGATTTTAGGGAAAGCAAACACGTATCCAAAGGATTCTTGATACTCGAATTCAAATTTGAGTCCATTGAGTTCAAAGAATGCATAAAATAAACAAACCTTTAGATTCCAAGAAGTATTAAATAAAAATTTTTACTTGTTCAAAAATAATTCTTTTAACTATCTTAATAATTATTCATTTATTTCATTAATTTAACAAACAATTATTTTACTTCAATAAAATGTAATGAGTTTGATAATTATTTATGATTTATTTAAGTAAAGATATTTTTGTTAAAT
Organism: Artocarpus hirsutus; assembly: GCA_946598075.1. Taxonomy (NCBI): domain Eukaryota; kingdom Viridiplantae; phylum Streptophyta; class Magnoliopsida; order Rosales; family Moraceae; genus Artocarpus; species Artocarpus hirsutus. The sequence continues at coordinate 5,030 of CAMOHE010029935.1, read as the reverse complement.
TAATGTCAATTCCATTTCATTGCATTGGATAATTAATTGGTCAAAGTACTTATGTTTCATAATATGATTTCAAAGCCTTAACCAAATAAAGAGATTGCTTTCTTTTTTATTATTATTATATTCCTATTACCATTACCACTCTACTAGCATTTGTTGTGATATGATTTAGTTAGGCCCAAATCATTAGGAAAGGCCTAGCTTGGGAGTCTCATAGTGTGATTCTAATGAAACAAGTCCATTGGAAGTGTTCGACTTGTACCTAATAGCAATATCATATTGTGGTAATCGTTTGTTCATTCAACTTGAGTGTTCCATTGGCTCAATCACATGAGCTGATGACTTAGTTCGATTAGGGGATCTTTATTCGGTTCGTTTGGAGTAGTGACCGATGTTTGCCTAGTATTGTAAATCCTCTTAACTTTTGGTTCGTTGGCATCAATGTACTGGTATTAAGCTCTACAGTTATAGGGTAAGATCTACTAAACTACTAAGTAGAACGAGAGATTGTCATTCGAGATTCAAGACCAATGAAGAGGTGGCACATGTTTCACTACTCTAAGTATTACCAAGCCCACTCTTTCCGCTAGTTGAAGTCCATGATCTGAGGTGGCACGTGTTTCACTACTCTGAGTATTACCAAGCCCACTCTTTCCACTAGTTGAAGTCCACGATCTCATAGAGTCTCTATAAATAGAAGCTGCATGCATCATTCAAAGGCGTCAAACTTCATCTGAATTTAGTCTTCCTTACCTATGTGAAAACATTTCCAAAAATAAAAGAATTGTACTTCCAAGAATCTACCATTTTTACACTCAAATACTTGCAATTTGTACCGATTTCTTCATAGTGAAGAATAGAAGAGGTAGCTCTCATTATAGAGTGAACCAATATAAAAATCTCGTGTGTGGTATTTTTTTCTTTTTTTCAGAACTTAATTCCTTATTTTCATTTGAATGATCTTATTTTGCCATAAGGAATCTATTAATCTTGTTTGTGAAGTGTGTTAAGACCTAATAGTAGTGATTTGAAAGCTTAAATATTTCAAACTTTACATATTTATTTTGCAATAACTTATTTGTTTTAATTGTAAATCCAACTTCTCCAGCATTTTATTAATGCAACCTTAAATTTGAATTTATATTAACCCTCAAGGAATGCACTTTATGCTCAAAGTTTTTCTTCTTAGATTTTATCATTTTTTTTAAAAGCATTTATGTTGATCATAATGCGTTAAAATCATTAGGGGGCATTCATAATGTGGTAATTAGTATGAATCAAATTGGTAAGAAAATGATAGAAGATAAAATGATTTATAGACATTATGTATTATGATGTTTGATTGTATGCAAGAATCGTCGATTGTGAGGAATATCATTTTATTGTGTTGCATTATGAATTGTAATAGTAATGTAGTGTATTTTTTTCTTATAAAATTCATAATTCTAAGATTGTTAGATTAATTAGTTTTATTAAATTGAACAATTATCTAGTTAACATTTTTTTCACGTTTCATAACAAAAACATATTTCAAAAATTATAAAAAAAGGACTTAATACATTGTAGAAGTAAAAAAAATCGCATAAAAAAGAATTAAAAAATTATGCAACAAATAAAAAATTTTGGAAATTGAAATTAAACGTTAAAAGAAAAAGAAAAAAAAAAAGAGGAAATTCTCTCTTCCCATGCCAGTTTTTCTCACTTCCCCTGCTCATGAAACATTTTCCTTCTCTCCATCTCACTCACACTCTCGCACCAAAAGGTGGAAGTTCTAATCAATCCAAGAGATCTCTACCTTGTTTATAGCTAAATTCATGACCACTGTAATTAGATGAATTAATTCTTTTCTACTTTACATGAACATGATGGGTTCGACAATGGGTTCAACTTCGACACTCCTATTCGTTTTCTCTTTACAGAGACATAATGGATTCAACCAAATCATCAGAAGCCTTGCTAGAAATGGGTAGTTTTGGAAGGCGATTTGTGGTTCTGAGGGCTATGTATTGGGCGTACTGTGACGACGAGATCTCTTGTGGAGGAGGGACTACAACAGGCAGGTATCCGGTGGGACAATTTATTTAGAATGGCGGCAGGGTTGTGATGACAACGAGTTTGCGCTGCTAGCAAAGCTAGGACGGCAAGTTAGGTGGGGGCAGGGATGGTGTTGCTCAGGATGGCATCATGACCTAAGAGTAAGGGTCGCGATTAAATAGAAATTAAAGAAAAATTAACTAAAATTGAATATCAGAATCAATTGAAAATGCCTTGACATGTAAATATCAATAACAATAAAAATTTACTACTTATATAGGGCTTAAAACTCCATAAATTATAATATAGTCTAAATAAAAATACATTGTAGTTTACATACATCAGTTACAAAATACTGAACCTTACCCAACTTGCACCTTATAGCACTATGCTTAGTCCCTATCACGACTGGTCCAACAAAACCTAGGAGGGGATTTTTAAAATAGTAAAATGTGAGTGAAAGACTAAATAGAATAATCAATTAAGTCACAATGTTCAAAACTTGCAAAGGTAGACAAAAGAATTATTCGTAAATATGCTTACCAAAATTGAAACATATGATTTGACCAAAAATCATAATAATAAAATACTTACTTTTGAGAAGCGTAAAACACCATCAAAGTAGCTCATATGGATTTTTGGGACCGACCTTCTATGACACCCTTTGTATAACCTGAACTTTAAAGGCTCCCATGATAAAAAAAACTCAACCATCCGATAAATCTCATATCAGATAGGATTTGAAAACTGTCTATAAAACAAAATAAAGCTTGGTGTTAGTATAGAATAAATAAATAAAGTGCATTTTTCATAATTTGTGTGCATTTATTGTGAATTTTTTATGAATATCATTAAAATTCTATAATGATTTACGTGATCTTAAATATTATATTTAAGTGTTATGTAAAAGAGGATAATATTTAAGGATAGTAATTAAAATGGTCAGTAACGTATAATTAATTATTTAATTAAGGTATGAAACTTTTAATTGAGCGTTATTAGTGTAGGATATTCCCATTAAGAATGGAATAGTCTTATTCCGAACTATTAATATATTGAATCATTAAATGAGTTCACTATATATAATGAGATTATAAAAGACCTGGACATAATATGATATGAACAGCTAATAATTTGTGTTAAATATAACAAGCTCTAACCAAATCGATCGATGGTCATATATAAGATAATTTTAATCTTGAGTTATTAGCAAACTCCTATTTACGGATTTTTATCTTTTGATTTATTTGGTAAGAATTCATGAATATAATCCTATCTCTTATATTTTGGATGTATAATAAAGTAAACAACTGGAAATGTTAATATTACAAAATGGAATCTATTGCTTCTCTAATGAGGAGTAGATAAATAATTTTCTTGAGTATTGATTCAGGTCTTAAATAATATAAGCGTTCAATTCATGATTTGGTTCTTGAATTTATTATTCATTAGCGAATCAACAACACTCAAGAATAAAAAAATAATTAGAGAGGTTAACGGATTTTACCTAGCTCTAATTATGAATTATTTAAGGAAGATCAATTTATATGTAAAGACTATATTAAATAGATGACTCTAAGAAATGAGTAAATAACTATAATTTCAAGAGTGAAATTCTAAGTTTTTAATGAAGTAGCATTGGAATTAATAAAAAGAGTAATGTATTAATTAAAGAGTTTCACTAATACATTAGTTTTATTAGAGCTTGCAATTATGGGTCCATTAATCCCCCTCTATCTTTGTAAACATTTTTTGAACAAGTGGAATTATTAGTTTAATTAATTAAAAAAATTAAAATTATGGAATTATACATTAAATATCACTTAATAATTAATTGGAGATTTGATTAGGATACAAAATTGTTCTCATTTATTTTTGGGACAAAGTGTGAAGTACCAACTAGTTCTCCACAATCTTGTGTTTTCAAGTAGATCCATATTGAGGAATGAGGACTGAAACAAATAGAGGACTCATTTAATTATGTATTGCCATGTACATGATGCCAACCTTGTTGAAAGCGTGGGCGACCACCTTCCTAATGTCCCATTCCAAGCAAATACAGAGATGTTCATAATGTTACTTGTATGAATTCATAATGTCTAATTCACGAACCCCACGGGCTTTTATTTGTAAGCGTGGCAATTAATTCTTCGCCTATAATTGGTTCATAAGATGAGGAGTGTGGCAAAAATTGCGCTCACGCATCCACAACTTTTTGTCTTTTACATGTAGCATATTAAACTTTTATTTTTGACATAATTCTTAGCAATGCAGTCCAATTAATAATTGATGTTAATTAATCGACGATAATTAAAGTCTGAAATTCTAAAATTTATATTATGTTACACTGGTTCAGCCAATAGTTTAAACTATTTTGGTTTAAAACATTGTAGCATGTGAGAATTATACACTGTATCTTACTTTTATTTTACACTATATGTATGACAGCTTTATACTGTAGTAGTTTAAAACATTGGTTTAAACCAATGTTGTCAAAAACACTATTAATAAGGTGTTTAGAAACTTACACTATTATACAGTGTAGCTTACTTTTGTTTTACACTATATATGTGAGAGCTTTATATTGTAGTAGTTTAAACCATTAGTATGAACAAATGTTGTCAAAAACACTATTAATAAGGTGTTTAGAAACTTTAGCTTGAACCACTTGGTTTAAAACATTATAGTATGTGAGAGTTTTACATTGTAGTTCACTTTTGCTTTATACTATAGCAAACGAAAGCTTTATACTATTTAAGTTCAAATCAATTGGTTGGAGCCAATTTTCTAAACACATACTAAAAAGTTTAGGATTCAACTTGCTAAACAATAAAGATTTAAGAGTCTCTTCTGGAAACATCTTGGGTAAGTTTTATTTATTTATTGATGTTTGTTAGTTATTGAACAACTATTGCATTAGTTTTAAAATTTAAAGTATGATTTGTTGATATTGAAATTTTAGAGTTCCAATTGCCAAATATTAATAGTTTGTTTTGCAA
>CAMOHE010029934.1:0-18409 GCA_946598075.1 Artocarpus hirsutus | reverse complement strand
TCTTTATATGAATAGAAACTAATTTGTATGTGCCACATTTATTAATTTAAAAAAAAAAGAAACAGAGAAATAAAAAATAAATACAGGCTTAGAAGCATATGTAGTCCACAGATTATTTGTGCTTTTACAAAGCCTCTTGACACCAAATGCTACCTTTGTAAACTTGATTGGTCATACACAAAAAATATATGCTGAAATAGGTTTTTAAAAAATTAGGAATATAAAAACATAACCACAAACGAATTGTAATTCGACAGCATAGCACCAAGGGACACAAACAAAAGCAACAAACAATATAACTATATTAATGCCAACGTTCATCATAGCTTGCATACATTACCTATAACATGTTTATGGCAGCCATGCATCCAAAGCAGGTCATTTCTCATATGGCAAAAGTTAAAAAGATGACTAGAAACTAAGAAGAGACAAAAATGACATAAGACCAAAACCGAGCTGTCACTATAAATAGGCAATCGATTAAATGACAACTACAAAAAGAAATTAGGAAACAACAATAGTAGGAACACCGAGAGTAACTTGAAGAAAACAACATTGATTACACAAGTGTCTAATAGGGGACGGCGATCATTTACTAGGGTGGTAATGATTGAATAGTGAGTGAGCGTCTTATGAAGACATGTCTCGGAGGATGAAAGAACCTAGCCTACTATGCTTTTTTCATGAACCTAGAAGGAAAGCCCAGTACATCGAGAAGTGTAGCAATTCTCGTAGTTGATGAGTTTGAAGATGTCTTCCTCAACAAGTTACCAAGATTGCCACCGCATTGAGAAATCGAGTTTAGCATCAAGCTACTTTTGGAAACAACATCGATTTCTGTAGCACCTTATCGGATGGCACCGACAGAGATGAAAGAATTGAGGAAGCAGCTTCAAAAGCTTGCTGATAAGGGACATATTCGAAATAGCACATCGTTGTGGGGAGCACCAGTTTTGTTCGCTAAGAAGCATGATGGAACTCTCAAGTTGTGTATAGGCTATCGACAGCTAAATTGAGTCACCGTGAAGTACAAGTATCCTCCGCCTAGGATCGATGAATGGTTTAATCAGTTGGGAGGTTCGCGGTATTTCTAGAAAATAGATTTGCTATCTAGATACCACCAGCTTAGGATCAAAGAAGAAGACATCCCCAAAATAGCTTTCAGGACCCGGTATGGACACTTTGAGTTTCTGGTGATGCCATTTGGATTGATAAATGCTCTGACAGCTTTCATGGATCTGATGAACAGAACATTCAGGCCCTATTTGGATCAGTTCATGATTGTGTTCATCGATGACATCTTGGTTTATTCTAAGACTTGGGAGGAGCATGAGCAGCACCTTAGGATGGAACTTTAGACTCTACGGGAGCACCAATTGTATGCTAAGAAGGAAAAGTGTGAGTTTTGGTTTATAGAAGTTAAGTTTTTAGGACACATCATCTCCGAGCAAGGTATCTCAATAAATTGGTCTAAGGTAGAAGCCTTAGTAGAGTGGGAACGACCGAGGAATGTACCAGAAATTTGTAGCTTCTTGGGACTTGTAGGATACTATAGAAAATTTATAAAGGACTTCTCGAAGATAGCAACGCCTCTGACAAGACTGATCAGGAAGAATATCAGGTTTGAGTGGGATGATGAATGTGAGCTTGCCTTCCAAGAGTTGAAGAATCGATTGTCTACAGCTCCCATGTTGATTATTTCAAATAGTGAAAAGCCGTATGAAGTCTGCATAGATGCTTCAGGGTGCAGACTTAGGTGTGTGCTAATGCAACATGGACACTTGATGGTGTATGGATTGAGACAGCTACGACCGCACGAGCAAAACTATCCTACTCATGACTTAGACCTCGCAGCAGTGATTCACGCGCTGAAGATCTAGAGATGCTATTTGTATGGGGCGACATTTTAGGTATTTTTTAACCACAAGAGTTTGAAGTACCTATTCACTCAAAGGGATCTAAACTTGAGGCAGTGAAGGTGGATGGAGTACTTGGAAGATTATGATTTTACGTTGCAGTATCATCCCGAGAAAGGTAACATAGTCGCTGACACGCTCAGTTGGAAGTCTTTAGGAATTCTCGCTTATTTGGCTCTAGAGGATTGGAAGAGGGACGCAACAATAAGTGAATACAGGCTATAGTACTACAAAGAGAACGATCAAGTTTTGGTGTACCATATGGAGACGACCCCAACTCTCGTTCAAATGGTAAAGTAGAATCAGTGGTGAGATCAGCATCTACGAGGAATTTGGATGTGAATTTAGAACAGAGAACAATTTGAAGAATGGAGGATACATGCCTATGGATCGCTGTACTTCAAGGAGTGTCTAGTAGTTCCTGCAATTGCAAAATTGACGAAGGCTGTGATGGATAAAGCCCACAAGTCTTAGTTTGCCATTCATCCAGGAAACATGTAGATGTATCATGACTTGAAGAGACAATATGGTGGAGAGGCATGAAGAAAGATGTTTGAGAATATGTGGCCAAGTGTGCGACTTGTCTTCAGGTGAAAGTCGAGCGTCATAAGCTAGCAGATCAGCTTCAACCACTTCCTATTCTAGGGTGGAAATGGGAGCACATCATGATGGATTTCTTTATCAGATTGCCGAGGATGGAGCAAAGGCACGATGCAGTTTGGGTCATGGTCGACAGGTTGACAAAATCGGCTCATTTCATTCCCTTCAGGTTGACTTGTTCGAGAAGAGTTCTTAGAGAATTATATCTGCAGAACATAGTGCGGTTGCATGGAGTTCTTTTATCCATCACATCCGATAGAGACACCAGATTCAAAGCCAAGTGTTGGAGGAGCTTTCAGGAGGCTTTGGATACGGATTTGAATTTCAACATGGCATTTCATCCTTAGACCGATGGGCAATCTAAGCAAGTCATTCAGATTCTTAAGGATATGTTACGTGCATGTGTATTAGACTGCGACAAGAACTGGAAGAAATATTTGCATTTGGCAAAGTTCACGTACGACAACAACTATCAATCGAGTATTGGCATGGCGACGTCCGAAGCACTATATGGATGACCATGTCGGCCACCGGTGTGTTGGGTAGAACCAGAAGACATAATCATTCTCAGGCCAGATGAGATTCGTGACAGCAACGAGAAGGTCACCATGATACAGGATCGATCAAAGGCATCTCAGAGTAGGCAGAAGAGCTATGTGGATAGAAGACGCCTTTGGAGTTCGAGGTAAGGGATTTTGTTCTCTTGAAGGTATCACCCCATAAAGGCATCATGCGATTTAAAGTAAGTGGTAAAATCGTGCCAAGATATGTTGGACCGTTCGAGATTACTCAATGCATGGGTGTGGTTGCCTATTGCCTAGATCTTCCTCCCGAGCTATCTCATGTTTACAACGTATTTTACATGTCGATGCTTTGGAAATGTCCGCCTTAGTAGAACAAGAGAGTCTCATTTCATGACGTGCAGATCTAAGAAGACATGATGTACAAGGAAGTGCCAATTCAAATCATCGACCGAAAAGTGATCAACTTACGACGTCACGATATGCCATTAGTGAAGGTCGTGTGGTAGCATGATGGAGTTGATGAAGCCACTTGGGAGTTAAAATTGACCATGCGAGAGTTGTATCCACATTTATTTTTTTTTTTTTGAAATGATTTGTAAATTTTGAGGGTGAAATTTCTTTTAGGGGTGGAGAGTTGTAACACCCCGAATTTAATTAAATGTTATTAGTGTGTAAAATGATAGATTAGTGTGCCATAATGAATGTTTTAAATTTAATTTGGTCATTTTGTGAAATTTCTAAATTAATGTTATTTTTTATTAATTTAATAATTTTTAATTACTCTTAATTATTTTTATTTGTTATTTTAAATATTGAAAGAAAACAATTTGTCAAATACCAACCACGTCTTTTTTCAAAACTGTGGGTGGTACATGGTTTCCTTCCATTTTGCTCCCCTTCCCTCTATTTATCTCTCTCTCCTTCCTTTTCCTTCACTTAGCTCTCTCTCTCATTCTCTCGTCTCTCTATTTCCCTCTCACTGTCTCTCTCTTCCTCTCCCTCTTTCTCTCAATTTTTGCTTTAAAAATCATGCCAAAGCTTTGGTATTTAGTGTATTGGAAGCTCAGGAACGCATTTGGTTGATAAAAAACACGATTTAAAGCTTCGATCCGAGATTAGTTTTTAAATTTTAAAACTTTTCTAAGTTTTGTAATTTTCTTTGTATTTTGAAATTTAAGTCCATTTAAGCTTAGAAAACCTTTAATCTAAGTTAGAGAAACTTCAAATAACTAGAATCTAAGCTTAGTTTGAAGAAAAACATATTTAAATCAAGATTTTTTATTTTTGTCTACTTTTCTCTATTTTTGGGTTTATTGTAAATTTTTGTGCAAATCTTGTTTAAATTAGTCCAAAAGTGTTTTATAATATTTTTCTATCATTTATAGATGTTTCCTATGCCTGAAAATTGAGAAAAATAGGTTGAAATGAGGATTTAGGCTCGAGGAGGCCGAGATCCATGCCTAGAAAATTCTAAAATTTTCCAGTTCGACAGGCCAAACTTCATGTTCGGCAAGCTAGATTCATACGACCGGTAGGCCGAACCTAGAAAAGTTCGGTCGACTGGACTTGATTTTTTGGCAAGCCGAATTGTACATTTCGGCAGGCCGAACCAAGGAGACCGACAGGCCGATTGGGCATAGAGAAAAATTTGTTATTTTTCACCTATTTTCATCGTTTTGAACCCTGAGTGAGATTTTAATATTACCGCATGATTTTATAATAAACACAAATGGCACACTAGGACACCATGAGATAGTTTAGTAACATAGAATATCTCAAGCTAGATATTGATAGACCTAGTTTCTATTTAAGGTTGTTCGTGGTTCTACGGGGCTAACATATAGTGGACCAAGACTGCGGTGCAAGACACCGGCACAAGTATTAAGGTAGGACTTCTACCTCTTTTCTTGGTAGCCTAGTTTTAAATGATTTTGGCCTCAAAAAGACTTTTATCAAAATGTTTTCAATGATTGATTGAAAAGGAATTTTTATTGACTGTTTTCATAAACAGTAAATTAAGGTAATTTTCATGATAAACCTCATAATGAATGTAAATGAAAGTACTTGGTAAATGGGTTTTAAATAATAATAAAGATACATATATGGTCATGATGCCATAACAAAGATTGAGTTTGTAGCGTGCGACCTTAGGGGCAAGTCCCAAAACCCAGTTGGACTACTTCGGTGGTGATATAAATATGGTTTGCCCAGAAAAGGAAAAAAAGGTACTTTCTGGTCGAACTATTTTAATGAGACTTATTTGAAAATTTTACTTATTTAACTTTGTTTTCTATTTATTTCTTTAAAAGATAAATTTTATATTCAAATTATTTATCTGTTTTTAAAATATAGTCCAACTGAGCCTTTTGCTCATGTTTTATTTGGTTTAAAATCTTTCCCCCCTAGGTGGATTTCAACTTAGAATCAGAGAAGAGTCCGTTGACTGGACTTGCAAGCAGTAGAAGAACCAAGTAGGTGATTTGGATTATAAAAGTAATCAAGGCATGTATAACTTTAACTTTCACTTTTATTTTGGACCGTGGTTGTAATTTAATATTGTCGCTACAATGTGTGTGCACAAGTTGTGTGTTAGTGGGACCCAACACCTATTCTCTTTTTCTCTATTATTTTATTTCATTTGTTTTTGTCTTACTTGCCTAATTATTATAAACACTCGTTTAAAAAGATTTTAAATTATCATTATTTCTTAATTAATCAAATTCTTTAACTTGTGCCTTTAATTAAATTTCTTTTAATTTAACCTAATTAAATTGCCACGTCACCTCCTATACTTCGAGGCATGACATGTCATAAGGTGAAAATTAGGATGTCATTAGAACTAGGATTTCGAGACGATGAAGGTGATGTTGGGACGTCACCATCTCTGGCCTTTCATGACAGCAGGTAACGACCACTCTCAGCGCTACTAGAGTGTTTATTTAGGCCGTCTAGGCCCATTTTGGGCCTCTGGCTTTGCTGCCATAGAGGCAACTTTTGGTGGTGGACAATAAGGTGGAGTGGCAGGCTAAAGCTACCCCACGCATTAAAACCAGCTCAGCCTGGCAACCAGTGTAGTCCAGGACCACCCAGCTGGGCCTAAGGGAGTTGGTTTACCCCTATGTATCCATTACTTAAAAGAATTTATTTTTTAATTATAAATGCATTTATTTTAGAGCAATTGGCACAAAAGATCCTTAATTTATTCGTAAGTGATAGTTTGGTGGTCATTCTTTTAATCTTAATGAACACCCTTTAACAGATACATCACATGCCTTACATATGATCTAATATAAAAGGGTATTTGGGTAAAATAACAATAGTAGCTAAGACATCAGTTATATTTTAATAACAAATTAAAATAAAAAAATGCCCAAAACAAAGAAAAAAAGAAAAAGGACTGGTGCTGTTGATGCTTACTGAGCTCCGGTGTCGTATCAACACCCACGTGCGGCTGCGCATGGTGCTCAGCTCTTCCCTGTTCATCTCTACCTAGTCTGGTCGGCCTGCAACAAGAGGAGGGATGCCTCAGAGGCGGGTTAGTCGTTAAACAAGACAAGGGCTCTCCAATGCTCAAAGCAAGGGGTGCTCGGCAGAGGTCGGGAACTAGTCGGTTGGGAAAGAGCTTGCTTGCCTTGAATGCAATAAATGCACCCTATTTATAGGTTACCACTTGGACCGGGTGTTAGGTGGGTTTCGCCCACAACCCAAGTGTCACATCATGGCATGTCAGATGGCAAGTGACAAGTGTCGCATCCCTCCGCTGGTAGATGAGCTTGCATCCGACAGTGAGTTATTTGCCACTTGTGGGCCAGTGATAATGAGTAGCAACCTACTTAAGAGGGAAGATGGTCCGACCCAAGCTGGTGTTGGGTCTGAGGAGGCACCCTGAGGAGGTGCAGCATGGAGAAGCCCTGAAGAGCACCTCGAAAAATGCACCAGGCGTGATTGGGGTTAGTTATGAGCTCCACGAACCTTTGTCAAGCTATGTGGCCGACTACCGAGAGATAGGCTCCTCGGCGATGGCGTCGAGCTCACCCTCAACAATAGCCCCCTAGTTCACCTAGTCGGTGTCTGGCCAGGTGGACTATGCCGAGCGGGTGAGGTCGGCTTAAGAAGGAACACCAAGAGGCATCCTGAGATGATAGGAGACGAAGGGTCGTAGAGATTGTCAGGGACACGCATCGTTCTGTGATCGACTACGCCTCTTGTCAAGCGAAATCATCGAGCCTATTCGTCTTTTGTGCCTAGAATTCCCACACAGAGAGGCTATAAATAGGCCTCCCTTTTTTGTCTTTTGCACATGCGATCAAGTTGACATTTTGCTTCTGAGTTTTTGACTGTCGAGCTGTTAATCGCAACCCGAGTTCTTTTCATTTCCTAAGTACATGTCAACTGAACAGGTAATTCCTAAGGAGTTTTAAAATGAGTGACTTGTCAAATTCCCAAAACGTTGACATTTCCAGGTCAGAGAGCAACTCAGAGACGCCAACTCCTCTGGTGGACACCAGGACCAGGCACGCGCCGTTTAGACTGGAAGGCGCTAGGCGGCTAGCGCAAATATTACGGTTCGATTACCAGACTGTCCTTGAGCAGGAGTTCCTGGACATGCTAAGCGGACGGCGCCCTGTGAGGCCATGTAGGGGTGAGGACTCTTATATTAGAGCGGCAACAATCAACACTTCCTGAGTTACAGCCTAGGAAAGGGCCGAGCTGAGGGTCGACATTCCGAGCACATCTGGGCGACAGTCTAGAACCTCTGCTCCGGTTGTAGGCTGAGTAATCGTCAAAATTTTTGACAAAAAGTGGCAGCCCGAAGAGGCAGGGCCAGTCAAGAGCCCCCCAACAGACGAGGACATCAGCATAGCATGCGTTCGCAGCGTAACCGCCTACAGGATTAGCCAGCCAGGGCAGACCTCAGCGACAGACTATTCCAGTGCAATAACGGAGTCGGGGCTGGCGGACCTTCGCGTCGAGTTCAACATTCCCAACGATGTCATGATGCTCGTGCCTGAGGAAGGCGACACACCTTTGACTCCGCCCGAGGGTTACATTACATTGTACGTGGAGTTTTTTCGTGCCAGGCTACGTCTGCCATTCCACCTCTTCCTCCGCTGGGCACTGAACGATCTCAATGTGTGCCCGGCTCAACTAAACCCGAATAGCTATAGGCTACTAGTTGGGATGTACATATTATGGAGGTGTTACCGATCCGCCGAGATGCCGTGGGAGGCCTTCAAGCAAGTGTTCAAGATGAAGAAGCTTCCTCGGCATTCTGGCTGGTACTACTTCACTGGCTTCAGGAAGGATTTCATTCTAGGCAACCCCGACTCAGACAAGCTTTGGAAATATGAGTGGTTCTACATCGGGGGGAATTATTTAGTCTGAGTTGGTGAAGTTGTTCTCGAGGATCAACATGTCTCGAGGAATTTCGAGCAGGGGCATGTTTGGAGTAAACGGCCATGGGCACCTCGGGCCGTCATCAGGGCAGTCGAGGATCTCTTCGAGAAGCCAGAGGAGCGAAGGTAGTGGGCCTTCCTGCTCAGCAAGGAGATCCTTGCCTGATACGGTTGGTTTGGGAGAACCAACGAAATAAATCTCCCAAGTAGCCGTCAGCCTGCTCGGGGTGCCGAGCAGGTCACAGTCACTAGGCCGAGCGCCGTAGACGTCCTGGGATCGAGCATAGTCTGATCCAGTCGACCGATGAGGGAGCCACAATCGTCTGATTCTAAGAGCTCCTCAGGTGGCTCCTTCGATGCGGGGCCACCGGTGGCAGATGAGGACCTCGAGGACATGATAAGGCTCCTCAACCCATCATGTCTGCTCTGGATTGGAGGTCGGTCTGAGTTTTATTGTCTTTCTTTTTGGCGCTTACCGACCTGATTCTGACTTGGCTTTTATTGTTTGCAAGATGTAGTCTAGGCTCGATTTGGCAGCCGTAGAGGAGAAGCGTGCCACGATGGAGCGCATTCGGAAGGGCAAACGCGTGGATGTTGAGAGGAAACATAAACCACAGCCCCCAGCAGTCCAAGAACAACCGCCTGAGGCTACGGTGGTTGGAGCCTCTTCAAGTGCCACTCCCGAGGCTGGCGAGCCCAGGAGGCAAGCCAAATACCGAAGGCACATCCTTGACCGCATCAAGGACATTATTCCTAAGGACAACCTCCTAAGGGGCCTTCAAGGTGAGGGCCTCTTGGGCGTGTCTGAGGCAGCCTTCCGATCAGCTGCTCTGGTAAGCATCTTGCCTCACCAACTTTTCTACCAGCCCTTGTTAATTAATTGTTCACTGACCGACCTCGTTTCCATAGGCAAGCCATACACCCACCTGGCCTACTCCATGGGGCAGAAAGAAGTCCACCATGCTAGGGAAAGGCATAATAGGGCCCTCGTCAGGCTTTAGGGAGTTGAGAGAGAGCTCGATGAGAAGTACAAGGAACTAGATCAAATCTGAGCGTCTCTAACCCAAGCTGAGGAGAAGCTAAAGAAGGTGGAAGATGCAACAGAGAAAGCGAGGGAGGAGCTTGAGGTTTCTGAGCTGGTCAAGGGCCGGCTCCTGGAGGAGAACCGCCGCCATGAAGAAAAGCTCCTAGGCTGACTTGTGCAAGCCGTGGAGGAATTCAAGGAAACCCTAGCCTACACCGACCTCTACTACTTCGGGATGGCAGACCTAAAAGTGGTGCTGCTCATACGGTATCCCGAGGCTACCAACTTCAACTGGTCAGAACTAGTCGTTGAGCCCGAGCAGGTGGCAACACCCCAAGCATCCGAGGTCGTCGAGGTGGACGTTAATTACAAGGATAAGTAGGATGTTGGTGGCGGTGAGGCGGACCAGGCCGGGGAAGAACAGGACGACAGCGACAAGGATGATGCCGGGGATGGGGCCTAGGCTTAATCTTTATTTTTGTCTTGAATCCAGGCTCGGGAGGTGCCCGGTCATTTGTACCTCCCCAATACTTTAAATTAATAACATTTTCCTCTTCCAAGATGATACTCGAGTTTTAAAATTTTATCCCAAGTAAACTTACTCTTGGATATTCAAATTGTGGGGAGTTCCTCGGAGGTGTAGGTATCTCGGCTTAGGGTTGATTAGTTAGTTCTGATCAAGTTAGGTGCTTCTTAGAAGATGCGTTCTATACTTGTTCCCAAATAATTTTTCAACCCAGTTTACACCAACTTGCATACATGACGATCACCCGAGTTCGTCCGAGCACGTTGTGGTGGTCCTGCTAGATCACCCGTTTCTCAGTTGGGCAGAGCACAACAGCATGTGATAACCCTTGCCCTGTCATAGCCCCCCTAGACTTGTTTAAGTTGTTGGAAACTTGTGCAAGTCTAACGGTGGTTGGGACTTTACCTTGTTAGGATGACTTATGGGCTGTCTGCATGGGGCAGACGTAATTGTCTGAATTGCTCAGCCTCGTAGCTTAACTGACAATTAGGACGATTCGTGCTTAGGATTTATGTCTGGATAACCGAGCTGGAGTCGAAATAACCCTATTCGGGCTTGAGATTCCTTAAACATGTATTGCTCAATGGAACAGTGCATGAATTTTGTATTTCATTGATGTATGGTATTTACATTCCAGTCCTATTCAATAGGTCTAGTTATAAAGGCATGTAGCCAGAAGACAAAAAGCGTTTCTAGCTAGTGTTAACAAAAGAATCTTTTGAGGTGCTCGGCGTTCCAAGGGTGGCCGAGCAAATTACCGTCGATGTCAGATAGCGTGTACGTTCTTGGCCGAACAATCCCGACGACTCTGTAAGGTCTGTCCCATTTTGGTCCGAAGGTGCCCAGCCCAGGTTAAGGAACCGTGACTTTCTTCAGCATCAAGTCCCCAACTTTGAAGCTTCCTGGTCAGACCTGCCTATTATAATATCGAGCAACAACTTGGTTTCAGGCTGCATTACGGATTACAGCCTGGTTTCTTCTCTCCTCGAGGAGTTCGAGCTCGGACATCATGGCTTTAGCATTGCGAGTTTCTTTGAAATGCTTGACTCGATAGCTTGGTAAACCGACTTCGGTAGGTATTACGGCCTCAGCACGGTACACTAGCGAGAACAGTGTTTGTCTGGTAGCAGTTCGAGTAGTTGTTCGGTACGCCCAGAGCAGTTTCAGGGGCTTGTCGATCCATACTCCCTTGAGGCCTTCAATCTTCTTCTTCAGGTTGTCCTTGATCGTTTTGTTTACTGCTTCAACCTGCCTGTTACTCTGGGGATAGCCCAGGGAAGAGAATACTTTCTTGATGCCGAGCTACTCGTAGAGGTGGAGAAAACTTGCATCTTTGAATTGCTTTGCATTGTCGGTCACGATGGTATGCAGGATTCCAAACCGACAAACGATGTTCTTCCAGACAAAGTTGGTGCATTTTGTCTTGGTCATGCTAGTGCAGGGCTCTACCTCGACCCATTTGGTCAGGTAGTCAATAGACACTATGCAATATCTGAATTGAGACCGGGCTAGCGGGAGGGGTCCAATCAGGTCTATCACTTACTTCGTGAAAGGCCACGCTGACGTAACCGAGGTGAGGGGCTCGGCGTGGTGCACGGGCAACCTTGCAAACTATTGGAACTTCACATATTTTTGAGCATATTCCTTGCAATCTTGCTACATGGTCGGCCAATAATAGCCCTGTCGAAGGCACTTTTAGGCTAAAGACCGCCCCTCAGAATGGTTCCTACAGATGCCTTCATGGATTTCCTTCATCAAGTATTGGGCCTTACCCGGACCTACACACCTGAGGCATGGTGCTGTATAGCCGCGTCGATATAACTTTCCATCGATCATCGAATACCGAGCAAAGCTGTTGCAAATCTGACGAGCTTCTTCTTTGTCATCGGGCAATTCGGCTGTGGTCAGGTATCGGATGATGGTTCCATCCAAACAACCGCAGTCTGTTCGGCTATATTTGAAATTGCCTCGGCTATACTTGGCTCAAATAGTCTTTCAATGGGGATCGAGGTCAGGTCGTCGCCACCCAACCCTGACGCTAACCGAGTAAGGGCATCGGCCTCAGAGTTCTCAGACCTCAGAATCTGCCTGAAATCACATGATTTAAATTGGCCGAGTATCAGTTTGGTTTCCTTTAAGTACGAGGCCATCGACTCTGACCGGGCCTGGAAAACTCCGGTCACTTGCTGGACGACTAGCATTGAGTCGCTGTGGACAGTGAGACGTTCGACGCCAAGATCCCTAGCTATTCAAAGTCTGGCCAGGAGTGCTTCACACTCCGCTGCATTATTTGAGGCTTTAAAGTCAAACCTGAGGGCTTATGGTATCTTTTGCCCATCTGGGCTGATTAGCAGCAATCTGGCCCCCGAGCTGTCTACACAAGATGACTCGTCTACGAAGAGCTTCCATCCTTGCTCCGGCTCGGGGCAGGGGTCGTTGCAGCTAGCGGCATCACTCTCCACCTCGGGCGACTTCTCGGCCAAAGGCGTGCCTTGATCGGCATCTATGAATTCAGCAATGAAGTCAGCCAACACCTGAGCCTTGATCGCGGTCCTCGGCACGAATTGAATATCGTACTGTCCGAGCTCGATGGACCGCTTTGCCATTCGACCTGATATCTCCAGACTCTGCAGAACTTGCCGGAGCAAAAACTTGGTCGAAACTTTTATTGTGTGGCCTTGGTAGTACGGTCGCAATTTGCGAGTAAAAGTGACCAATGCAAAGGCCAATTTATCGAGAGGCGGGTATCTTTCCTCGGCACCTTGGAACTCGTGGCTGGTGTAGTAGACCAGGAGTTGAGCATCGTCTTCCTCTAGGACCAGAATTGAGCTCACGGCTCTTTCAAAAACAGCGAGGTAGGCTTTCAATGTTTCCCCGGGCAAAGGTTTGGATAGGAGCGGGGGCATAGACAGGTACCTTTTTAGGTTTTGGAATGCCTCTTTGCATTCCCTGCTCCACTCAAACCTCCCCTTAAGCGCCTTGAAAAAGGGATGGCACTTTTCGAAAGCTCGAGAGACAAACCTGGATAGAGTTGCTACCATACCGGTTAGCTTTTGCACTTCTTTCACCGTCCGAGGAGAGTGCATGTCGATGACAACTTGTGTCTTGGCAAGGTTTACCTCAATGCCCCGACGGTTCACTAGGAATCTGAGGAATTTGCCCGAGCTTACTCTGAAGGCACACTTTGCCGGGTTGAGTTTCATTCCATACTCCGAGAGAATGTCGAAGCTTGCTCGGAGGTCAGCCATGTGATCAGGTGCTCAGATGGATTTGACCAGCATGTCGTCCACGTACACCTCCATTGTTTTGCCGATTAGCTGGGCAAACATCTTATTGACGAGAAGCTGGTAGGTTGCTCTGGCATTCTTTAATCCAAAGGGCATTACTACATAGCAGTAAAGCCCCTGGTCGGTGACGAAGGTTGTTTTCACTTGGTCCTCCTCGGCCATTCGGATCTGATTGTATCTGGAATACGCGTCCATGAAGCTCAAGAGCTCATGCCCGACCGTTACGTCTACGAGCTGGTTTATTCGGGGCAACGGGAAGCAGTCTTTCGGACACGCCTTGTTCAGGTCGGTGTAGTCTATACAAACTCGCCACTTCCCACTTGCCTTCTTGATGAGCACAACATTTGCCAACCACTCTGGATATTTTACTTCTCTGATAAATTCAGCCTTGAGGAGTTTCTAGACTTCCTCATTTATTGCAGTGTACCTTTTCGGGTTAAAGGCTCTTCTCTTCTGTATTATCGGCTCGTGGTTCGGCTACACATTGAGGCGGTGACAGATCACACTTGGGTCTATGCTGGGCATGTCCTCATGTGACCACGCGAACACGTCTCGATACTTGGTTAGTAGCTTCTTCAGGTCAGCCCAGATCTCAGCTTGAAGCTATGACCTGAGTTGAACCATGCGGTCAGGATGTTTCAGGTCCAAGCTGAATGGCACTAAGTCCTCGGCCGACATCTGAGAATATGGATCTAAGGGCAGCTCTGCCTCGTCGGCCATATAGACAGTTGAGACATTCAATTGCTTGCTTGCTGTGCAGACATCGTTCTCGTAGCAAGCACGGGAATCCTTCTGGGCTATCGAATAACTCTGACCCCATTCTCTGTGGGGAATTTCATGGCCAAGTGATAAGTGGATACTATGGCCTTCAATGCATTCAACGTTGGTCGGCCGAGGATGATATTCTATTGAGAGGGCTTGTCGATGATGAGGAAGTCGACTACACGAGTGACTCAAGCAATTCCCTCTCCGAAGGTCACTGGCAACGCAACCTTTTCCACTGCTTTGACACATTCGCTGCTGAAGCCATACATAGGAGTCTGGACCAGGGCAACTGCAACATTACCAATCTTCATCTTGTTGAAGGCTTGCTTGAACAAGATGTCGACCGAGTTGCCATTATTGATGAGCACTCGCCGCAGGATGTTATTGGCGACATGCAGCTCACAGATGAGTGTGTCATTGTGCGAGTGAATCAGCTTGTCAGCCTCTTCCTTAGTGAAGGTGATGGGGGTGTCCTGCTGGCTGTAAATTTTGTTTACATGCTCAAACATGTTTACAAACTCACCGCGCTCCACCAACAGAGATTCTCGGATGTATGTCTGTCGACTACTTGAGGTGTCCCCAGTGATAGGCTCGTCGAATATCATGTGAACGATGTTTGGGGGTTTCGGGGCTTTCCCACAGTCATTGCGTCAGCGGTCACGAGCATCTCGGCTCGATGATGCATTTTTGCCGGCGTTGGTGGCCAGTGTTATGACCCGCTCCACAAACTCCCTTAAGTGTCCTCCTTGGACCAGCCTCTTTATTTGGTCCTTGAGCTGTATGCAATCTCGGGTGGTGTGCCCCACGTCCTTGTAGAACTCGCAATACTTCCCTTGATCGTGCTTCACCCTACTACCCTTGAGTTTAGGTGGGGGGACCAACAGGTTCTTCCCGCTCACCTAGGCATATACTTCATCGACTGTCGCCACCAGCAAGGTGTAGCTCTGGAATTTCCCTGTTGGGGTCTTTGGCTTCTCGGGCTTCTTCTTTTTCTGCTTTTTTGGCTGCTCAATGGCCCCGTGCTCGGCAGCCTTCTGCTTCTTGCTCTTCTTCATGCCGTTGGTGTCGGCCTCATCTCTACGGCTTTTCATATACTCCGAGGCATCCGCGTGCCTCTGTGCGTAGCCGAGCATCTATGAAAACGTGCTCGGCTGCTCGAACGCTAGAGACCAGGTGAACTTTTTGTCTTAAAGGCCCCTAACAAAAATGTGCTTGAGGGTCTCATCTTTGACGTGTTTCACCTCAAGCGTGGCTCGGGTAAACCTATTTATATAGTCTTGTACGCTACCATCCCATTGTTTGATAGTGTACAGGTACGTTATTACCTTTCTTCTCGTCTTCGTTGTCGAAAATGCCGCTGAGAAGGCATCGGTGAGTTGTCGAAATGAAGAGATGGATCCCGGCTCAAGCCGCCTAAACCATTGCCGACCCGAGCCTGTAAGTATCAGCGAAAAAGCTTTGCCTATAGCCACATCGCTCGCATTCTGGAGGAGCATGTGCCCTTAAAAGAGCTTGACATGCTCGTCGGCATCAGTGGTTCCGTCCTAGGCCTTGATCTATGGAACCTTGAACTTGGGCGGCATGAGGACGAGCATAATCACATCTGGGAATGGAGGTTTCGATGCTTCTACATCGTCCAGGCCAAATCGGTTATTGCAAATTTCATCGATCTGGCGCTGGAGGTCCCAGAGTTGGCGACTATTTGTGTCCTCGGGCAGTTTGACTCGATAGGGTGCTTTGCCCTCGGCTCGGTCGTCGACTTCAGGTTCTTGTCCTCGTGGTATCCCCTGGCGTCCAAGCCTGTTGAAAACTAAAGCACAGGAATCTTGGGGTGACGGTAGGTGTGCCGTCTACGGGCCAATCTGGCCCTCTTAGACGAGTCTATTGTTGGCCGAGATGGCTCGCGCTGAGCCTCAGGTGTGGCCAGAGTCTGCTTCATCGTAGGGCCGATCTCCCGTCCTGCTCGAGCTCTAGCCTGGTCAGTCGGGGCTAGAGGAAGAAGGCCGGGCCAGCCTTGTATTGTGCTTGCTGGGCAAGCTGTTGACTGAGTATCCAGACAACATTGGTGAGCTCCCGGATCGGATCCTGGGCAACCAGGTTTGGGGCCTGCTCAGCCCGTGCCACGCTCCCCTGACCACCAGACCAAGATGCCGTAGCTTTGGGGCGGCCCCTTGGTCTGCTAATATTTTAAGGACTGTTCCGCTGGTCTCCTGACCCCTCCTGTCAGGCAGCATCGTCTTTGGCATTTCCTCGAGTGACCATCGTGTGCTGATGTTTACGCTAGATGTTTAAATTGAAAGGCGCAAAGGGGCCCTCCTTCTAATGCCAAAATGTTGATGCTTACCGAGCTTCGGCGTCGTAGCAACACCCATGTGCTGCTACGCACGGTGCTCAGCTCTTCCCTATTCATCTCTGCCTGGTCTGGTCAGCCTACAATAAGAGGAGAGCCGCCTCGGAGGCGGGTAAGTCATTAAACAAGACAAGGGCTCTCCGATGCTCAAGGCAGGGGGTGCTCGACAGAGATCAGGAACTAGTCGGTTGGGAAGGAGCTTGCTTGCCTTGAATGCAATAACTGCGCTCTATTTATAGGTTACCACTTGGACCGGGTGTTAGGTGGGTTTCGCCCACAGCCCGAGTGTCACATCATGGAGTGTTAGATGGCAAGTGACAAGTGTCGCATTCCTCCGCCTGTGGATGAGCTTGCATCCGACGGTGAGTTATTTGCCACTTGTGGGCCAGTGATAGCGAGCAGCAACCTACTTAAGAGGGAAGATGGTTCAACCTGAGTTGGTGTTGGGTCCGAGGAGGCACCCTGAGGAGGTGTGGCATGGAGCAGCCCTGAAGAGCACCTTGGACAATGCACTGGGCGTGATTGTTAGTTATGAGCTCCACGGACCTTTGCCGAGCTATGTGGCCGACCACGGAGAGATAGGCTCCTCGACGGTGGCGTCGAGCTCACCCTCAACAGGTGCTACCAAAACCAAGAACTTGTTTCTATCTGAGCTTTAAATTGGCCGCCAACCTAGTTTTGGTGTAATTAATATTGAATATGATGTTCAAGGAGTAGTAAATCTCCTTGGCTCTTGTCCCCTTTTTGTCTCATTTCGTACCTAATATTGTGGGAGCTTTAAGTCAATTCGGCATTGAAATAATCTATTTATGTAACTTGAGCTATGATCTCCCTTTGTGTATCTCTAAGGACTTAAAACAAAACCCATAAACTTATTATTATGGTTTTGGATTAGCACCCAATGAATTCAGAGATAAAGATATCTTTGCGTTACTATAGAAGTAAAGCATTGCTGCCCCACGTTAACCACGACATCGTTCACCTGTAAAAGGACATCATTTCGCTCCGCTACTCCGTCACCGGCATCCTCTAAATGTTTTATGAGGAGATCTTTGCCTCCATAGAGAAGCAGAATAGAGTGCCATCACCTTTTTCATTTTGCGCACAACACGCTACATCATCTACCTTTGAGACCATACCATCTTGCTTCGCTTTGCCTTCGTCGCATTCCGCTAGAAGCTCAAGATGTTATAGTTCTTCATCAAAGAGGCTTTTTTTTCCTTATTTTTCAGCAATGTTAGCGAGGAGGTGTTGGAAACTTGTGGCGACCCATGCGCTGTTAGCGCACAATATTGATGTTGGGCTGGGCTTGCGATAGCTATATCAGCTAATCTGGAATGGCTGGTTGTGGTTGTCTCTTCATTAGGTTATGGTTTACATGAAGAAGTAAGAATGGCAGGCTTTTTTTTTTTTTTTTGGTTGGGTTGGTCATTTTTATCAAAATGTACAGGTTTATTTATGTTTTTATTTTTTCTTTGTGAAGCTTGAGGATAGTTTCATCTTTTTATTTTAAAAAGAGAGTCATGTGATTGTTACATGTAAGAATCTATTAGCAATTTAATAGAATTGGACAGAAAGGTATGATTTGCTAATATTTAAAGAGTTTAGGGGCTGTTTCATAAGATTAAAAGAACATGGACTAAACTGTAACCTACTTAAAAAAGACCACTGATTCCAATTACCCTTTATTTTATTATTTTAGATAATAAATTTGAAAATTTAAACTTTTTATATGAATTTCTACTGTGCATTTAATTAATTTTAGAGTATATATAAATTATGTGCAATATATAACTTTGTGTGTGTGTGTGTATATATATATGGTGCAATTTTTTTTTATTTGGAAATTGATATATATATATATATATATGAGTGACAATTTGTGAGTTAAGCTCTAAGAAAAATAATCTATGTCAGTATGTTTAGAATGTTTATAATAAATTATAATTGTGATTATTTATTTATTTACAATACATGCTTAATTGCACATGATTATTGATATGTTTGTGATATCTACATTA